>VXBO01003087.1:68395-85236 GCA_013400135.1 Rhinoptilus africanus | reverse complement strand
GGCCAAGAAGGCCAATGGCATCCTGGGGGGCATCCAGAAGAGTGTGGCCAGCAGGTGGAGGGAGGTCATCCTCCCCCTCTACTCTGCCTTGGTGAGGCCCCACCTGGAGTACTGTGTCCAGTTCTGGGCTCCCCAGCTCAAGAAGGACAGGGAACTACTGGAGAGGGTGCAGCAAAGGGCTACAAAGATGATTAGGGGACTGGAACACAGTGGTGCCCAGTGACAGGACAAGAGGCAATGGGCACAAACTTGAGCATAGGAAGTTCCACCTAAACATGAGGAGGAACTTCTTTACCTTGAGGGTGGCAGAGCACTGGAACAGGCTGCCCAGGGAGGTGGTGGAGTCTCCGTCTCTGGAGACATTCAAAACCTGCCTGGATGGGTTCCTGTGCAACCTGCTCTAAGGTGGCCCTGCTCTGGCACGGGGGTTGGACTAGATGATCTCCAGAGGCCCCTTCCAACCCTATGATTCTATGGCAACCATAGCCTGATCTATTGACATAAGTTCCCGAGTTTATTTTATTAGTTCACAAGTTTTCATTGTATTAATGGGGATGGGAAAGGGAGACAAGTTTTGTGTTTCCACCTATCAGCACAGTTCTATTTTGGCTTGTGTTTGGGGGGTGTTCGTTGTTTGGTTTGGATTTTTTTGTAATTGCCATATAGATGAGTCTCTGCACTAACTGGAGGAGTGACATCTGGCAGCAGTAGAGCTAAGGTTTCTCTCATTCGTTTTAAATGTATGTAGCATGAAACCAGCTCTGATGTCCAAGTAGTAAAATAAATTAGTTTCTCTATATAATTTATAGAAAGTATGATAGTGAACGAAGAGAGATTTTATTTGTCTGGTAGATTTTGTGGTTTGATTTTAAGTGGATAGATTTAGGTTAACAAATTGGAACCTCACTTAGAAAATGAGAATGACATAGAGGAGGTAGTTTAGTCTTTTCCAAATGCTCTGATAGAAGAAAAAAGTGGGGAAAAGACAGGGAGAGGGCTAGTGACAGCACGAGCTCACCTGACATTGAGTAGACTTCTGTCAGTGCAGAAGACATTGGAAGAATCTTATGGTGTTTGTGGAAGTCCTTTGCATTCAGTAGTGATGCCATCACAGCACTTTTCTATCTACACTTAAACATAGCATGTGAGAACAGTCTATTTTGAGAATATACATTTTGAGTGGCTTGCAAAATACGAGCTCTCAGGGGAATTAATTATTTCCTTTGGCGTTGTATTAGTTACAAAGAGAAAACTATTTTCGACACAATGCTAAAAATACTCTGTTCCTTGTCTTGCTTTGAATTGCTCTTGAATGTAGTTTTCTTGCTCTACCTTCAGCCAAATGTGTTCCAAATAGTTTTAAAAACTATGATATGTATTAAACTTCATTGAAACAGTTTTCAATACGCCTCCCTCCTGTTGATTCTCGTGCTCAATTTGGAATATGTTCAAAGTCATAGGTGTTAGACTAAATCATGTAGAGCAGAAATTTAAGTGGGTTTTCATTAGTAAAACATCTGTTTTGCTGGTAAAACAAAAAGGTACGCTTGTGTTAAGTGCGTGCATCTATTCCTTTAATTTTATGTGAACTGCACCTGAAAATGTTTGTGGTGGGTTTTGAAAATATTTGTGATCCTGTGTTTAAATAAAGGAAAACAGGTTCTTATCCAATATATAAACAATCTTTTTATTTAATGAATTCTGTTTGATCTATTAAAGCATAATTGTTGTGAGGATAAAGCCTTTGAGGGAAGATTAATATATATTTAGATCATTACAAAATTACCTTCTTTCTCTTATATTATACCTAGCTTGAAAAACAAAATTACAGAAAGAACTGAGTAATACTGCTCTGAAAGCTTTAAATTTTAAAAAACCTCAAAACTTTCCTTTGAAGCCTAGAGTAGAGATTATACTGCATACTAAAAGGTCTTTTGGTCACAAAGGTCATACTTTTGAATAGGTGACTGTGCTGAAAACTGTTTATAAAATACACATATTCACCTCATATCTGAGTTGACTTTTTTCCCCAGTGTTTGTTGTTTATTTGGGTGTATTTTAACTATGCCATGTTGCAAGAGGCCACAATATTAATTATAAGAAGAATGTCTGCAATAAGAAATACCATTTCCTAGAGGCGTAGTGTATTTTCATGTTTTCAGGATTTGTTTGTGGGGTTTTTTAGACATTACTAATTAGTATAAAGTAAATATAAATTAAAAATAGAATATTGTGGAACTGGAATAGCTAAGATTTTTTTTCTCTCTCTATGAGGTTTAGCGGGATTCATCACAGAAATGTCTAAATATTACCTTTTTTCAAGTTTATTAGTTATTTGTTCATTGGTGTTCTGTGATTTTCTGACAAATTTTCAGGTTAAACTTCTGGATGATTTCATTAACTGTAGATTACAGGAGACTGTAATCCTTGGAGATTTGTGATGCACAGATTCCTTTATTAATAAACAGAATTAATTTATCAAGAGCATTTCACAAAGGGAGAAAAAGCTTTCTTTTGAAAAGTTAATTAAAACATACGTTCTTTAGTTAACGTTCTCTCAGTCTCTATTAAAAGGGGAAATTTTCACATAAATGTTGAATATTAGGTGATTGTAGGCACCCAAATAGAATAGTGCAATTATTTCACTGCCTAGAAATATCTGTTCCCTGTTCTGGCTCTTTTGCTATTAATTTAAAAAAATATGACAGCTAAAGATGCTGTAATTTAATAGGAAGTGGTTTTAATTATTACAAGTGCTATTTGGGGGCATTGTTGTTGTTAAGTTTCTGTGTAAATCTAATCTGTTTGGAAGTTAACTCATCTACTTCCCGTGTATTTCAGCACGACTATTTACAATTTGATCAATTCACACTAATGTGCTTATCTAGAGCAGAGGGTAGTTGGGTAGTTTTTTACTGAAAGCATGCAATAAAACTAGGTACTTGGTAGTAAGATGTGTTTTGAGCAGGAGGACAACTACTTTGTTTCTGTTGTCTTCTTTTCTCTTTATAGTTGCAGTTCTAGTGGCAGAGAATATATTCCCAGAAGTGACCCAGGGGAACTAAGGATAGGCTCTCAGTTCACTGTTCAAACTGTACAGGAAACTAACGCAGTTTCAGACTTCCTCTCAAGGCAGACAGCTACATTGTTTTTCAAAAGGTACCAACTCCTTGGCAGGCATTTACCTAAAATCAACACATCCTTAGGTTCCCAAACATATTGTAGTGAGAGGATTTTGTGGACCATAAGGAAGAGCTGTCCTGCTGTTAAATTGTGGCAACGTGAAAATTCTAATCATTTGAGGAAAAGCCATAGCATTTACCATTTTGAGACACCTAACTTTGCATTTAGACTTTAGCAGTAGGTCCTTCTAGAAATAATTTATTCGTCTCATGTAAAATTCCACATAAAGGAAACCACTGAAAAAATCAATGCAGAGTAATAGGAAATACAGTACTTTAAAAGTTAATGCTTTCATAGGGAAGATTAGCTTCTCAAGACATACAGGGTTTTGAAGGTGAAGACAGCAAATGCTGTTGAGAAAGAAGATTGTTGGAGAGTTCAAGTAAACCCTCTGTATCAATAAAAACGCTTCTTTATTAATGATTCTGAAGCATTCTTGAGATAAAATGGTCTAGATTAACCTGGGTGTTGTTTTTTCCAGGTTTGACCTTGCAAAGGATTTAATGACCTTTATATAAGGTCAGGCTAAGTGAGAATCCCAGCAGGTTACAGTGTCCCATAAACTTCATTTTTGGATGAAGTGGAAGTGTCCTTCTGTGATCCTGACCTCAATTTCAATACCTGGCTATGACAGTTGAAAAGTCTGCTCAGCCTGGATCGGAGATAGCCAAGGCAAGCAATGCTGAGGCTGTTAGTCACACCTGCTGAGTGTCATTTACATGCTTCATCAAGCATGGAACCACGTCAAGCCAATAGCTGTGTAAAATTGCTTTAAACATCTACTGCATCTGTTGAGAAAGAAGGGATGGATATTCCCTTGCTTTTGCTGAATGGACCTTGTTTTGTGAATGAGGAAGGCTTGAACAGGTTGGGGTTTTTTTTTAATATGACTGTTCAGAATGTAGGAGCCCCTGAAGGAATGCTTGATAACTGAAAACAACTAATGGATGCCACTAAAGACTAGTCTGGGGGTAACCAATAGGCATGATCAATACGAACAAATAGCATTCACTCTCTGGAGCCTAGAATATTTGTACTCAAGTTATGATGTGGTCTATTTAGGGTTTACACCTCAAGCAAAATAATAAGAATTTCCTTCTTGTTTTGGAAAAAGGCTCCAGTCATGGAAGATGCTGTCAAAACCAGTGCCAGCTGCTAGAATTAAGTACAGCACTCCTTATATCTTTGAGTTACACATCTGTCTCTTTCCTATGCTTGCAGCAGAACAGGCCTGCACTGCCCATTATTGAGGCTTATTTGGAGATATCGGTCTAATCAAAATGTTTTCATCTGAAAGGCAGCTAAATATAGAGACTACACAGGAGTACTTGCATACATAAACATACAGTCCAGAAGTACCTGGAGGTCATACACCTCTTCCTTTGAACAAGAAAGTCAATAATATTACTGATAAAAATAGAGACTTTTTTTTTATTATGTAAAGTTTGAAGATTTTTTTCAAAAGCAATTACTTTCATCATATATTTTCTATAGCTTTTATCTTAGAATGGTTTTGTATGAACTGGCACAACACTACAATGCTCAAATGGAAAATCTTGTGGTAGAATGCTTAGCTGTATGTAAAATATTTTTTTTATCATGCAGACATTTCGTTGGTTTGAGTTTGGGGGTTTTTTTATTCAAAGAATTGATAATGACACTTGTATACAACACTATATCCATATGTAGTATCATCTCTGTAGCAGTTTATTTCGTAACTCTGAGTATATAGATAAAAATATTAATAGGAGTAATATCCCTACTGACTTTTGATGTTATTGATGAACAAATGTTTTAGCAAATAGCTTATTTGGAAAAAGGTACACTTCAGGTCTACCATCTTTGAGTACGTGTTGAATTCAGAAAATGGTTTCTATTCTGATCTCTTTCCTCTTCTAAAAAGTGATAGAAAAAAGAAATAAAAATCAAAGTAAGCCTTTCAAAGTGAAGTATTTCAGAATTTGTATGAGCTTTTTTGAAATTATTAAGATCAAAAATTTTTTAATTCATACACAAAATTGAAAGTCAAGTATTGCACTTATTTAGGATTTCTCACAAGTAAAAGATTATTTGCATGTAGAAGATCTGCAGGAGCATGGTTTAACTATGATTATTTGAGCTTGCTGCTTTTATTATATTTAGAAATATCTAAATAACTTAATGATTAAACATTTACAAATAAATCTCCCGTGAAAGCCAGAACCACTAGGCTTTAGAAGGTATACTGTGGGTGGGAGTTGTGCAGGCTTCATTGTGGAGCTGTGCCACTACATGGGAATCTGAAAAGTCCTCTTTATTCAGATACTGAACTCCTTAAGAGTAGGCTTTTGGAATGGCAAATGAAAATGAATTTTCAGAACTTACTCCTCTTTGAAAACAAAACTTGTTTCAAATCCAGTATCTCACAGAGAAAATCCAGTGAACTTAATTAACTCTGTGTTGTCTGGCATCTCTATACATGAGAAACTGTTCTCCAACAAAGTGGTAGCCTTTTTCACTGTCGTGTTCAACAGTTTTCAGATTTTTGTATCTTTTCTTTTTAAGATGTTTTCTTAAGTATACAGCTGAGGAGACCAATAACAAAAAGATAAATCCATAGATGATGAAAGCATTTCCCTGAGCTTAGTAGTTAACATAATAGTTTGAAAAGAAAGAATTTACAAGTACTTGTTCAAATACACTATGTAGAGAGTGAATAAAATAAACAGCAAGATGTGTTGTGATAGGAACTCAGATGATCAAAGGGAGCTACTGAATAGGCATAGTTATTCTTTCAGATAAAATAAGGAAGTAATTCCTTTGAGAGTTTTTCTGATCATTTCTGTTGGAAAACTTTGTATGCATTACTCAGAAATTCAATGAAGAGAAAAGCAATACGGCCTAGATAATAGTGTCAGCTTTGAGCACGAGGTGGCATGTGGACATAGCTTGAGCTATTTCTCCAAATCATTTGAATGGAAATATTGGATTAGTTAACCTTGTGTCAGGTCTGTTAGTTAAATAAACCCTCCAACTGTTCCTGACTGAAGGATGCATAGTTGTGACCGAAAGATGCTGCTGCTTTTCATTAGAATTTTGTGAAACATATCCTGCTAACATAATGATTTTAGAATAAAATGGTTTATTCGATGGAAAAGGATAACAAGCAGAAAATTCACAGCCTTTTCTTTTCACAGGGTGTTTCAGCTCAGTAGGAAATCCTCTTAGCGGAACACTATTGGGTAGACTACAGACGGTAAGGAATTCTGTCTTTGCATTTTTTTAAATTGATGTTTAACTATAAAATGTCATTTTTCACAAGTTCTCATTGTAGGGACCTGTTTTTTTTATACTGTCTTTATCCACAAAAGAGATATCTTCAAGCAAATTGTCTACACGAGCAAATAAGCTTTAGCTGCAGCCAGCTGGTAGTGAGATCAGATGTCTGCAAATTAAAAGCTTTCTATTTTTTCATTATTTACTTTTTGCTGTTTAGAAATAAATAAGCTAAAATCACAGTCCTGTGTTTTTGATTATTACTAAGAATACAGGCATTGATAAGTAGGGAGAGAAAGCTGGAACAATAACTTGAAATCGAATCCTATTTGCAGAACCATGTTTTGATTGTTTACTCATACTTCGCCTTTTTGTAACAAGGGAAATCACAGCCATCCTGTTTATTTAATTGCTTATCTGTTAAATATTGATTGGAAACTTCTGTTAATTATATTTGTTCCTTTATTTCTGGTTTCTGATCACTGTAATAAAAATCCATCAGAATCTGTAAATGCCATTAATTCCAACTATGCACTTGATAAACCTGGATTAAACACAAGTATATGAAGACACTAGTGACAGAAGAAAAATTTGTGCTTCTGAATACTGAATGTATGTGTGGCTCTAGAAGGTTGGACCTGTTGTACTGGAGATGTTAATCTTCCTGCACCCGTGGACAGAACGCCATGGTTTAATATTCTGTCTTAATTGCATGCTAATTGTAATTTTTCAGAGAAATATTAGAAATGGACAGAAATGAACTTGGATCATTTATAGCTGGTTTACTGTTTGGACCTTGGGGCTTTGGTTTGGTTTAGGTTTTGTTTGGACCTACCTTATTTAACAGAATCTGTTAACAGAGTTGTGGAAAGCTTGTAAGATACAAAGGATTCACCAACAAATGTTGAAAGTATGGTTTTACATTGCTGGTTTGTTAGTGGCTAAATGGTTCTTGTTTTCACATTTTCATTTTTTTAGCCATCATTATGTAATTTTTAGGAAAAAATATAAATTGTTCGATCAGTATTTTAGTGTTTTCCACAAAAAGCTCTATAAGCGTTTACAGGATGAACTGGTTTGGAAAATACTAAATAGCAGCAAATTTAAAATATTTTTTTTTCCTCAGAGGGTTAAATTAAGTTCTTTTAATATTTTTGTTAGGTTTTCTGTTATAAGTGCAATCATTTATATGTCATAAGTGCAGGAAAACAGTAATTTATATATAAGTAGCATATTTACAAACGATGAAATAGTTGAAGAGGTTTTAAATAATTTCAGGAGCTGGAGTATTTCACATACTTCTGAATTGATCTTTTTTCCCTTTTCTTTCTTTTCTTTCTTTTTTTTTTTTTTTTATCCCTGTAGGCTTAACTGCAGCAGCTGTGTTTGCATTTCTGTTTTCTATTTGTACATTGCAGTTTTCAATAAAGTGCAGCCTGGCACGGTTTGGGGTTTTTTTCCTCTAGGCAGATTATAGATTCCCATGCTCATTAAGTATGGAAGGGCTGTAATCAAATAAGGATTGTAGTCATCTGAAGCCTAAGGAAGTAACTTTACAGTGTGTACAGACAGATTAATTAAGGCCAAAGAAGAGTACATTATTCTTAGCAATTGATACTTTTAGAATCATTTTAATTTAGCTATTAATACTATCCTTGAACTTCTGTTTCCTGTGGACTAAATTTGTGCAGTTAGGTGTCCGGAGCTAGGAGTGTGTTGACAATTAATTGGACCCAGAGAACAAGAACAGAAATAAGACAATGCTAACAATATTCAATTATTTTGTGCTAAGTCTCAGCTTATTTAGCGTTTCGTTTAAAACTTAAATTACTGGGGTAATGAGATTGCATGACATTCTTAGGGAAGGAGAGGATTAAGTAAATTTCTGACCCTCGGGTTCATAAGGAAAAATGAAAACAATGGAGCAACCGTCAAAAGCACAGATTGATTCTGAAAATTTTTACAGGTTTTAAATACTACCTCACCTTTAAGCCAGTCATGGCTTTTTGAGCACTTTAAGTTCATTTCTTATTTTGTCTCCTTTAATAAGAAAAAAAAAAAAAAAACAAACTCTATAAAACAACAACAAAAAGAACCCCAAAAGGTAACAGTCTCAGAACCTCGGCTGTTACACACTGAGGCACTGATTTACGGAAAAGACAAAAAAAAGCTTTAGCACTCACTCCCCATGTCTTTACTGGACTGTTTGCACAAGTAACACTCGCAGTTTCTCTTCCATTCTGGCAGATAGGAGGTATAAGGAGGTGGAGTGGAGAGAAGCAATGGCACTGTGCAGCATCCAGGAAATAGATGTTTGTCCTTCATGTCACCGAGTCTGTCTTTCTAATGGGAATAGAAGGGAGGGTGACTTTGGCCCTGTATGCACACTCATTGGAGTTCACCCTGGCATGTGTAGGGTCTGCCTAAGATTAATCTTAGAACAGCTATTTTCCAAGTGTTAATAACTAATGAGAAGTGGGAATTAATCTGTATGCTGATTCTGCTACAGTGAAGAATGTGTTTACATATAAGGAAGAAGCATATGAAACAACTAGTAGACTGTACATTTTTCCATATTTTTTTCTTTAAACTTTGGTATTGTGATATTTGAAATATCACAATATTTGTTTAGCAGCAGAAATGAAATGCTGAAATTTTTACAGAAAAGGCAATAATAACATATCACTTGTTCTTACTCAATGCTGCTCCTCCTAAGGGAATGAATGCTTTCTAATGCCCAAATCCTGTTGGCCGCTAGATATGAAGAAAAGAAAAACCACAATCAATGAAATTGTCTAATTAAAAAGAATCCATAAACATTTTAATTAGTGCTATTATCAGGAATCGGTGACACTTGATATGGAAACTTACTTATCAGTTTGCTCTTACCTGTAATGCTTTTTTGTATTAGTGCCTTAAAACATTTTTTGTTTATTTTTGCGTTAGAAATGTCAAGGCTAAGTGGGTTAGTCATGAATAATCAGCATGATGTTTCACAGTCTAGAACTCTGCATCAACTGCTGGATCTATTTATCTTCTTCTGAGGGCATTCTTTACGCTGAAAACTCCTAACAGCTTTCTTAACCAAAATCAGTGTGTCACAGCAGGCTCTTTCAGCAAGCGTTTTGTTCCTGTTTCTCACAGATGGTCTGCCTCCCAAAAGACGAACTCCTCATAACATATCTATAGCCCCATGTCTCTTCCAATGCAAGAAAAGGATTAACTAGTTGCCATCTTGCACTGAAAAAAGGAGATGTTAATATCGTATTAAGAATGGTGTATTCCTGCACTTCAGTATGTCTGTTGCTTTTTTGGAATCCTGAAAATGTGGCTTAATCTTGTGACGCAACAGAAAAAAAGATGTTTCTAAACTGAAAGGTCAGTAGTTTTGGCTGGGTGTTAACTTGCAGTGTAACTGGTAGTTGGCATTATTTGAGAAATGGCATGAGATGTCAGAGGCAGCTCTGCTGCCTTGCAGTAGCTACAATTTGTGGTAGGCAGCCCTGGCAATTGCCCTCTCCCACTGGAGGCAGGGGGTGTGCGCAGCCCATGACACACTCAGCGTATCTCTTTAAGGGGAAACTCTTGGGATTGTTGTTGCCTTAAAAATTTAACTTGGTGTCTGAGAACATTCAACATCGTCTCAGGATGACTCATGGATTTTAGCTTGTTATTTCCAAACAGGTCCTTCTCTTCAAGTTCTTCTTAGGTTTATTTTTTGAGAGCACATAAATACTTTATTAAAAAGAGAGAGAGAGAGATTGAGACACAATAATGGGGCAATATGAGTACCTGAACTAGATACCTAAATAATACTGCTAATAATTCTGATGAATCATTTTTGAGCAACAGGAGGCACTCCCATCCCACAGGCTAAGCACATTGCCTGCGCAGTTCTATTAACCTTGAGAATGGAAAATGAGAATTAGCTGAAACATGTAAGGCAGTGCGAACTACCAGTAGACCACTAAACAAGCCACGTCCTCTGAACTGCAGCTCCACCATTCTTTGTTCAAAATTTGTTTATCTAATCAAGCAGTTCCACTTTTTCTTTTTCTTCCCTCCCTCAGTGTATATATGTAATTATTCAGAACTCTTCAGTTGGTTGGCTTAGATGTTCTGGTAGATGATAAGAACTGAGTGCAATTGTTTGCTTTTATACTGCGTTCATCTGTATGTACCGCCTGTGTCTAACTACTGTGGCAACACTGAAACAATCTGGAGAGTGGATGGAACCTCTGTGTTCAGGATAGTCAGTGATTTCTTTTGCATTTGGGATAAGTCTAGCTATGTTAGGAAAAAAACGTTGAGGGCAAGAATCTCTGTTGTAGAGAATGGCATTTGTACCGCTGAGCATTGCAGTAATGATATTCCTTGGATCACCCTAATAAAAACCCCCAGAAAGTAAAAGGAGCTATGGATTTTAGATAGATGTTTTTAAAAAGCCAGAGAAGAGAAAGAAGTTTATGCAAAAGGAGGGGCTGTAAAATACAAAAAAGGTGAAGTATGTTGGATAGAAATTCTCAAATTTAAATGTTGTTCATAATGTGGTATAATCTGTTATGGATGTAAGTGTTGTTTACTTCACAAAGATCACATTTGATTCTTCTTTTCTAAAATATTCTAATTTCTGTGTAATATTTCTGTTCTGCATTGTAGTTTGTATCCTTTGATGCGCACAAAATCTAAGGGAAACTGGTTTCCCCTTTGTGAAAACAAGCCATTGGAAAAAATTAAGTAACACCAGCAAAGAACTTCCATCTCTTCCTTTGTTCTAAGTTGTTGTTCCTCTGCTAATTGTCATAATTTTTCTGTTTTAAATCTTCTTTCGACTGAAGAATTCTATTGTTTGACAGACATAAGATGTTGTAGGTACAGGCACATTCTAGTTACTGCATTAAATCCCTGCTATTCCTTTGACTTCGTTTGAAGTCTGAGGAGTAAGTGGTGAAGATAGGACAATTAGAATTAAATGGAAAGTATTGGTTAAGACCAACCTGAAATTCTCCATTATAAGAAAGTGACATCTTTTGCATACTGGTTCAGAGGTTAAGTTCACTGCAACAACTTCTTAAAGATCTACTGTAGTGTTTGCAATGCAAACAAGCTTAGGCTGTGTAGTCATCAGTCCTCTGTCTTCCCCAGTGTTGTCTTCAGTGTAGTGTACGTACTTGAAAAACTTAGTATTTTTTTAAAATATCTACAAAGCCAATATTACTCTGTGTTGCTCAACATCACTTCTGCTTTTTCTTTTTTGAAAAAAGCTTTCTATTACAGATAATTCTTACTGGTTCACAGTAGACATGAATACTCAAAATGATAGTTTATCAAAATTCTTTGTAATAAAATTTTAAAATAATTTCTTCTTCTAGAATGATGACTGCCTGACTGCACTCGGGGTGAGAGGAGGAAGCAGTTGTCCACTCAGGCAAGAGACAGTAAGTATTACGTAATTTTTTTTAGTATCTTCTATACCTGTTACACTATATCTGTGCTTTTGAAAGCACTTTTTTTTTTTTTACATGATCCCAAGGACTTTTTTGCTACCCTAGATTTTGAATTCTTACAAACGTGTTCATAATGGGCGTACGCACATTGCTGCTGTTTTTATATCACTCTTGAAAAATAATTTTGTGAAACTTTGGTGAATATGGGTTGGGGGTTTTTGCTTGAACTTGGACCTAGACAGAACTTAACACGTGTCTGAATGTCACACCAGAAGAAATTCCATTGCTTTGGGCTTAATTGTGAGTGGCTTACGTACTTGTTTGGTCCTGAGGTGCATTTCCTGTATCCCCTTATGGCCATTTTTTGATCATGTGTCTCCAGAGAATATAATTGTAATTTCCACACTTCATATAAATTGTCAGGCTTGCTAAACCAATTTTATTACAGGACGCATTGGTATTTTAATTTTTTATTTCTAGGGGACAGACAGTGGGACTTGCTTGATTGGTTTGAACTGTTTGGCAGTGTTTCCATGTTACTGAATTTTTGTGATTTTTTTTCAAAATCCAAAACATTTACACTAGAACTATCTTACAAAAGACACCGCAAAAACAAGTATTTGTTGCTCTGCCTTTCATTGTTTTTCATGCTGCAGAGTAATTAGTGTTACATTCCTTTTTTTTTTCTTTTACCTTAAATGACCTCATGATTTTCATAGTACTATTGGTAAGGAAACCGATGTCTTTTATCTGAAGTGGGCACTGTTAGAGCACCCCTTACTGGACATGGTTATGCGAGCTTCCCGTTCTGTACTGTTTCCTTATGGTGTATTTAATGTCTTTTATTTGGTTCTCTTCCATAGTTCATATAGTCTATATTGTCAGCATCACCTGTAATTACTGTATTAGCTTTCCTAATGCAGGGAGGAGAGTTTTGATGAAGGATACTTCATTGTTTACCTTCTTTATGGAAGTTCAGGATTAATGAATGCATATTTAAATAAATTTCCCGTCTGCTGAGAACTGTGCTGACACTAAGTCTTTGGTACTGACCAGCTCACAAATTACCACATAGAATTTACAAGGGTAGAATTATTTCCATCTTTTCCCATTCTTAACTGATATGATCTGTTTAATTGGTGACATGGTATTATCAAAATACAAGTGACATTGGCTATATTTTTGCACACGTGACTCACAGGTAATCTTACTCAAAATAGAAATACAAATAGAAAAAGCACTGTATATTTCAGCAGTCTTAGGATTTAAATGCATGTATGAGTAATAAAAAAGGAAGTTTTTTCCTCCAAATCCCTATCTTCATAACAACTTTGCTGTCTCCTTCATTCTCCTATAACCTCCTATCACTTCTAACAGTCCCTGTTTCTGACCTCTTTACTTAAAATTTCATAGAGGAATCTGAGGTAAAGATTATATGTAGGGAAGTAGTGTTCCTTGTGTAAAATAGGTCATAATTTTGCTCTTCACTTATGATGAGGGAAGTGAGTGGTTGCCTTATTCTTTCAGTTCTCTTGTTTTCAGTCTTTTCTGCTCAGAATTCATCAGGACACATTTTTGTTCATAGGCCATAAGAAATAAATAAGAAATCATACTTGATATTTTCATATTCAGGGTAGAAAGCAGGCTTTTGGTAATACATTCTATGTAGTATGCATGGTGCTGACCGCTGTTACTACCTTTTTTCCAGAAAATTATAGATGCACTGTCTTTCACTGGCAAATGTGAAATGGAATATAGACGTATTTTTGGCAGATATTCATAAAATTGTATATGCAAATCCTTATTTCTAAACAAAAAGAAGTGGAGTGATCAAAGCAAAACTTTGCAATGACATTTTTTTGTACTACATTTTTCCTTCTGTAAAACTGTCATACTGTTGAAGTATTTATTCAAACACATATGCTTCATGAGCACACACAGAACGGGATCTGAAGGTGGTGTAACAATTCTGAGAAAGTGAATGTATGAAGTAGGGCTTTTTTTTTTCTTTTTCTTCACAAGTAAATTGCTTATAAAACTAACAGCTGCTGTTTTGAAGCTAATCTTAGTGAATTGAATGTTCTTAACCATTTCTACAATCCCACAGTCCTTTATCTTGCCTCTCCTGCTGCTTTCCCACCACCCCTGATCCCATTAGCAAAACTTGAGACGGCCTCAGCTTTTACCAAAGTGCAGCTTTGGTTTCAGCTGCTTTTCTGCAAGAGGAAGTGAATGTTGCGCTTTTTTCTCTGTGGCATGGTTGTGATAAAGCTGTGGTGCTCTTATCTCTCTTTTAGGTAGTGGCTCTTTATGACTACACAGCGCATCGATCAGATGAGCTAACCATCCATCGCAGTGACATTATCCAAGTGTTATACAAAGATAATGATAACTGGTGGTTTGGCAGCCTAGCAAATGGACAGCAAGGCTATTTTCCAGCTAATTATGTGGCTGGTGAAAGTAAGTTTACTGCTGTCTTCCTGGTATACCGGAGTGGGTTTAACTGATGGTCCAAGATTTTACCATGCTGTACTGCTTATTGTTCTGAAGATATGAATTTATGTAAGACACAGATGGCTTAATGATGACTTATTGTGATGCAGGAATGGCATAAAGTTAGCTAACCACTTAGCAAGTTGACATACCTGACTTTAAAAGGTATTGGCACTTAAACATTCCAGCTTCTGTAGTACTGGCTTAATTATCAGTCAACTGGATTGATTCCTTGTCTCACATATAGCCACCTGGTTCACGTCCTACCTTGGCAATGCTTTTAAACACATGAAAGCATTTCACAGACATCTTAGTCTTTTCTTAGGCAATCTCTGTTAGATCTAACCAGTTACTTTCGTAAAAACTCTTGATTTTCACTCTAATGGAGAATGCTCAGTTCCCAAATAAGTGGATTTCAGTATGAAAAGATTAATGGTTAAATCTCCTATCTGAGCATTGAACTTGCTACCAGGTCCTTGTCATTAAAACAGTTTTGATTAAACTAATACAGACAAACCTAAATGAATCTGAAAAAATAACATAGCAACCATCTTACTGAGTCAACTGATGTAAAGATGCTCAGTATCCTGACAGTTGCTAGTGTTTAGCTTATGGATGTAGGGTGTGTGGTTGCAAGCTACAAGAAATTCATTTGCCTTCCTAAACTATCAAACTATCAGTTATGCTGGTGTTTAGAAATCTTTTAACCCAACATTTCTCAAGATGTTTTCCCCCCATTTTCTAGTTCCTCCCTTTGTCCTTCAACTGAAGTCTAGTATTTATGCCTCTTTCAAAAAAAAAATTTGAATATAATACTGTGATAACTTGGTGGTGGTTATTAAAGTTAGCTTAACTACTGCCCTTGCCTTTGCACATCCTGTGCATTTTCTTCTGTCTTTTTTCCTTGCAAAATAAGCCAGAGAGCAGTCTGTAGGAAGAGTCTTCAATGATGGCCTATTCCTAAAAAAAACTAAAAAAAAAAAAAAAAGTTAAAAAAACTAAAATTAAAAGAAAAAAAAACCAAACATTTTTGAGGGAGTTGTCCAACTGTGAAAAAATCACCTGGTATATCATTTGTTATTTCAGTTGGTGACCATCTTATTATTGAATCAAAATAAATGCATAAGATACATTTGTTAAGTATTAGTTGCATTGCTGTTAGTATGGACTTTGTTCTTAGTCATGTAAATGTTTGATTGGTTTTAGTATCTATATTAACCTATATATAAATTACATTTAAATCTAAGCTTACTAATATAAATAAAATTTAATGGGCAACTTCTGGTAAATTCTTATACAAAGTTTGACTTCAAACACTTCTCACCTGTTTCAGTTCACATCCTGCTATTGGCTAGATTGTAATGTCATGGTTGTTCACATAAAACAGATACTTTCATGATTCTTTTGTGGCTCTCATAATGCTGAATTATGGATCCTGTTTTCAGAAGAATATGAAGAACAACATTCGGCATTATTACCAGATTCTGCTCCTCTCCTGCCTGAAGGACCAGCAGAAGCAGAGGAAGGGTCACCAACACTACGTAAGGTAATAATTTGAGAAGGATGGATTCTGTAAGTAGTGGTGGAGGATCTTTTGTGTGTCAGGTGGACTGCATTAATTTTTGATAGCTTTTGGAATAACTTCTTATGTGTAGACCTCGTTCCAGACAAGCAGGTAGATTTTCAGCAGATGTCTAACGTTTGTCTCATGTGAAACCAGCTGTTCCATCATGTGGCAATTAAATATTCTGCCTACTTTAGCACCATTGTAATGGGTGGCAAATCTCCCATTGACTCTAAGCTTTACAGAAGTACCTCTCACAGCTACCTGGTGTAAATAATTGTTGAAAAGACAACATGGATTTGTCAAAACCTTGATGTACTTTTGGGTACCTGGCTGTCATTCTTGGAATATACACTGCCCACACATTCTTCAGATTTTCTGCCCTGAAATTTTCTTATCTATCAGGTTGCTTAGGAAAAAGCCGTGATGTTTTTTTCTCGAATTTTTAGTCTGTGTAATAATATCCTAATTAAAGATATACCAAGTGATCATAAAGCCTTATTACTAGACCAGGAGATATGCTGCATCTAAATATGCTTACTTGTTGGTGGATGTTTCTGTTTAAGCATGTGAATGACTGCACCCATCCTGTAGGTTGTTCAGGAGCGTGGACTATAGAGACTTCATAGTTTGGAGGAGCAAAGGAAAGAAAGGCTTTTATCTTGACTATATCTAATACCTCTCCAGTCCCACTGTATGCTTACATTGGGTTGCAATTGTATATGACATTATGTTGTTGTTTACATATCACATGCTATATTGTATGCAGAAGCATTCCTGTTTCTGCAATTTTAGTTAGTGGTCGGAATACAGTGTGTACAGAAGAACAAAGAAACAGCAGCGAGGCTTTAGTCAAGGAAAAAATGGGGGGCGGGGGGGGTCGATTTTTATTTTAATTT
>VXBO01003087.1:0-66728 GCA_013400135.1 Rhinoptilus africanus | reverse complement strand
CTGCTGTTAAAGCTGATCAGGGAACATTAAGCTGAAATGGAACGCATCTACTATTGGTAGAAAGACATTTTGTTTATACCATGCTTAGTTAACCCGGTGAACCTAGCTACTACAAGACACTATTAAACTTAGGCGCTCGGGGATTAATTTTTTTTTAATAACACATTTTAGGGTGAGGCAATGGCTGAGATTCCAAAACCATCTAAATGACTGAGAAAGACAAATCTGGGTGATTTTTTCTTATTATTTTTTTATTTCAATAGCTACATAAGCACCATATAAACCATCAAGAAGATAGTGAGTTGAATCAAATGATGAATCAAATCTCTGTTTAAGACTTGTGATGCTGTGAAATGCAATGGTTTTACAAAAGCTGCAGAGTGCTATGTAGAAGAAACAAATTGCCATTCAGCTGTTTGTCATAATGAAGGAAAGTTCTGCAGCACTTTGGCTTTAGGCAATACCAGATACTTCTAGAGACAAAACTGCTAAGACGACCACTGAGGGGGCTGATCGGTTATGGCAGTTCCTGTGTTGCAGCAGTGATGCAGCAACTTTTCTTCCTATTCCTTTCATTTTTTTCAGTATTAGACCTGATGAAAGTAAATGCCAATTTCTTTTACATGGGAAATAATGAAAAATCATTATTTTTTAATACTCTATGGTCTTTTTTTTTGCTTTGACAGAAAATTAAGTGTTTTGGGTTTTTTTAAATCAAAAAATATTTATCAAATAATTAAGTTGTTTCCACACGCAGGAAAATATACCTGAATTTTTGGGTTGTGGTTGGGTTTTGGCCACAAGCATGTTTTCCCACATACTTAGTTATGTCCAGATATGCTATAGCTGTTGTTCTTTTGGGGTTTTTGAGGAATGCTTAAATATTTAGCTTTGTTAAGACTGCAAAAACACAGCTACTGTGAAAATCATCATTGCAGTTACTCAGTAGATTTTGCTACCCTACAAGACTAAATAGGGCACTTAAAATGTAGAAGAATACTATGGTTTTAATTACTGAGCATACTAGTCTAATTAAAAATAGTTTTCCAACTGCAGATATTATATATGCATATCTAGCTAATCTACAGAATTTTATGATGAGTGAATAAAATGGAATCAACATTAGAAGAGGGTGTAATACTCAAGATCCAATAATAATCTTTGCAAATAATAAAAAAGAGTTGTAGTTCGAAGAACCTGCTTTCAAACTGCTTTCTACCATCAGCTTTGCATTCATAACATAATAATTTTATGCAAACATTGTTTCCCTGCCTTATGAGTTACTTAACTCCTGAGCCACAAAATTAGGTCATAATCATCTTTAATTACAACATACATCTAAACTGCCAATAGAAATTTCATGGAGTGAAGTTCTCACTGCCCTGATGAAGAATCCCAAGAAATAGATATAAACTTGTCATCTGGCTGCTCCAGTAAATGTGGTGTTTTCAGGTTCCTTAAGCTGACAGCAGAAAAGGCAGGAATTCAGATGGAGTTGTTTTGGAAACCAAAATTTGAGTTTTGCAAAATTTTGGCAAATCAGAGACATTTCAAAGTCAATAGAGTCTCTTTTTTTTTTTTTTTGTCAGAAATGTTTTGCTGTCTACAAAATCTTGTGGACGTGTTTTATAATTTAAGACGGCCTACCACTCACTATATAAAATGTATCTAATTGGATTCTGAATTTCAAGTACTCAATCCTACATTATGTGAGAATAGTGGGAAGTAGTAATGGAAAAAAACCAAAACAGTAATTTAAAAGGTCCATTAGAAGTGTTAGAAAATATTTTTTTTAGTATCTTTATCTTTGAAAAATGATGTTAAGGTGTAAAATAATGATCATAAGCATGAAAAGAAAAGGGTTACCTTCAAGAACAACATTATTATTGCACAATTTGGGTAATCTACCCAGAGATCATCAAAACTTGATTCCATGTATATTTAAACAAAGTTTGGGATTATCACTGTTCACATAAATAATTCATGGTTTTACTCTTCTTCCCCTAGAGTACTTTGTTGTCAGACTTTCTAACTACTTAGCCTAACGTGTGTGAAACAAGCCTGCCAAGCAATTGATACTTTTCCCCCGGGCTTGAGCTCTTTTGATGTGGATGTTTTTGTGGGCTCAAAATTTATTTATTAGATCTAAAAATTGAAAAAGCATGGAAAACTTGCTAAAAAATATTTCCAAGAATACTAGCTAGAAATTTTTATATTAGTTTCCACAAAAACTTTCATTTCATAGTTTGTGCTGTTTCTGTTTTCTCCTTTAATGGTGCCTTTCTCCAGGTTACTGGGGAACACTTCAGTGACTTGATTGTTTTTTAGGAAGAGGAGGGACTAGGAAGATGTGGTCATATTAGCGAGAGAAACTTTAAAGAATTAATACAATGGAACTCATGCAGTGAATAGAGTTGGAGACTTTCAGCACTTCAGGAAGCGTGTTCATTTTCAAGGTTCAGAGAGCTTGCAGACCCACAAAAATGTTCAAATTGAATTATGCTCCCTTAAGCGTGTGTGGTGCTACTTTATTTGTAAACTGGTAGCTCGGTCTTTTCCAACTCCAAAACCACTTCTGTGGTTCATAATGTCTTCTGCCTCAAAAAATGTTTGCGCCTGTGTCCATAGTATTATTTCAGTCCTTGAAAGAAAATGTATCTGGTTTATAAGCGAATTAATATCTATGGGGGAAAAAAGGAAAGATGAAGTGACATCCATGGTTGTTTGCTGTAAGTGACCGGCCTGTTTAAAGATAGGAAGAAATAGACTGATCTGGTCAAGCAGAACCAAAAATACTATTGAGGGATATTTATATTATTAAGATAGCTCTCAGAAGCAAGCTAACTTCTCATTGCTTTCTCCTTGGGTCCTCATAGCCTCTTTCTGAACAGGATTGAACTATTTTTATGCAAATTTTAATGCAAAGCTGTAACCACAGATAAATTCCCAGAGGCCAAGACTTCAAGACTGAAAACAGCTGTTCTAAACCCTAGTGCTTCAGTCTGAAGTATCTTGTCTCCACTCTTCCTCCTCTTTCTCTTGCTGTCCCTCAAATAGTCATCTCATTCATCGGATCTCTGAGATGCAGTATTTGTCAGTGTTGAGCCATGACTACAGTTTTCAGCCACCATATTTCCTGTTGGTCTCTCATAGGACTGAACAGTCCCAGGATTTTGCAGTTTCAAATACTAGACAAAGCAAAGTCCTTTCTGCCTGTGGCTCTAGCATTCATGGATGGAGAAGCTAGTGACTGTTGCCTTATTCCTAAACACTAAAATCCTTTTAGCTGTTTTTTATAGGAAAGAGAGAAATTCATGCCAAATTCTCTGTTGTATACAGAGCCACAGTTCTGCTAGGTACTCATAGCTAAGTTAATACTGTTAGACATAAGTGTTACAATGTGGTGACTCTGATTTAGATAGTCTTGTTCTTCAAAAACACTAGAAAGGGGAAAACAGGCAATTATAAATTAATTGCATTTTGACTAGGAAGGTCACAGCAAAAAAATACATGTAATTCCACTAGCAAAACTCCCTGCCAGTTGTTCATTCAATGGGAAAATGTGTGGAGGGGTACAGAATAGCAGGAAAAAAAATGTGGTGCGGTTTTACAGCATTTCTCCCAAACTTGACTGGTTAGAACAGTTTTGACAGGAGTCATCAACATGGTTCTGAGGACTTAAGTACATTGCTATAAATCTTTTATCCATGGACTGTGTAATATAAAACAAAATACAATTTCAATACTGTGTTTAACGTCCTAAGGGCTAGTCTGAAAAGACAGATAGACATGTTCATTCTTGCCATCTGTGATCCAACGAATCTTTAATTAGATCAAGTTCTGTAGAAACAGCTTCTATGGGAGAGTTCTCCAGTGCGGAGTAGGCTATAGAGCAAGCACATTTACCTTCAAGGCTTGAAACACCTAAACAGATCGCCTGCACCACTCCAGTCTGTCCATCTGCCTCAGTCTATCAGAGTACCTCTCCAGACCATCAGCCTTAGAAGCAACTCTGCACAGCCTAGAGGAAAGCACTACCAGAGATGTAGACTAGGGATGAGACTTTATCCCCCGTATTTCTGCCAGATGCCCTCTGCTTCACGTTTTGCTATGAAGTGCATTCTGTTACGTATGGTTGTTTCCACAGGTTTCACAGGGGCAGTTTAGTGCTTGACCTACTGCTGTGGATTCTACAGTGCAGGGATCAGGAACTGAAATGCTTTAGCCTTCAATTGTTTTGCCTTGGTTGCTTCTTATTGGCAACACTGACACAATATTAAGTATCAAAAAATCTGGGGCCAAATGAACTGTAAAGCAAGCAAGTCCTCTAGAAAAGTGTATTTATTACAATTTTCATAATTGTAAACAATTTAAGCTTCTACAGTTGACATGAACTGATGTTCTCTACTTCTGGTGGGCTTTATCTTTCAAAGGGTGGAGCATTAGAATATGGCAACAAAACTGAACACCATTAGCGTCACTACACAAAGGAGCTCATATTTTGTATTGTGTTCAGTATTTGTTCTTGTGAACAAAAAAGATTGAGATATTCATAATAATTATGTGACATGATAATTTTTTTCCTTAAAGCAGACAGATATATTTCTGTATTAATACTTAAGCTCTGCATTCTCAGTGAATGGAATAGCTACCGCTGTATCTGTTACAATGCTAGGTTTGCTGAATCAGAGCACAGACAGGGTGACAGTAGTGAAGAGCTGCCTCTTCAGCCCCTCCATACTCTAGAATTCTGTGGCTTGCACCTTCATTAGCATATCCTTGATGTTCTCGGTGTCTAATTGTTACCACTACCTCCTTAGCTGCATTCCTCCTGCCTGTTCTCCCAGCCTCCGCTCACTCATTCGCTGTGCTGCTGCTGCTGCTTCATCCCCTCGTTGCACCAGCTCCTGCACCACCTTCTTGCATCTGCCGCTGAACCCGCTTGTTCCTTCAGTACTGCTACTGCTTACTCACATCACTGGGATGGGAAAAGTAGTTCACGGAGTGGGCTGAGGGGCACAAAGGTATGTGGAATAGGGAAGAGAAGGTAGTGGCAGTGAGATCTGCTTCAAAAAGATGTAGTATCTAGTTCCTGCCTCGTGACATACTTGAAAATTTGTAGGTAAGAAAGGTATCATACTTGAACTCTGGAGAATCAGGAGTCTGTCCCTACAGACCCTAGGAATTCTCATTAGTTGCCATGTTAGGTAAACGCAGCTATTCCAAGACAATCTATAATTGTGTGCTTTTCTTTCCTTGGTACCCATACTGAAACGCCGTGTTTGAATATATGAAAGCCAACATGATGAGTAGTTTTTTAAAACAGATCGTAAGATCCTTCAGTTAGGCAGCCTAATTTAGTGGATACTTTAATCTTCCAACTGGAAAACAAGGATAATTTTCTGTGGTTTGGTATTTGTAAGTATTAAAAAACTTAATATATTTTTTATAAGACAAATCAGTCTTCTGTAGTGGCAGTTAAAGGAATTCTACCAAACTGTGCTCTCAAAAGGTCCATATTTGATTATAGCATTAGTACAGTGTCAAGATTCTGTTATATTTACTCAAAAAGGAGGGTAAAAAAATGAGTTCAACATAATTCACATAGGATTTACAGAAAAACATTTTGTTTTAACTGCAAATGAAGTGATTTCATTACTGTATGGCAAGGAACCTCAAGGTTATAAATGCCGAAGGAAGTATTACTTCCTTAGAGTCATTCCCTTTACAGCACTCCCTTGTATATTCATATCAGTGGCATTATATTTCCTTTCTTTTGTGTTTACTTTTACCATTGACTTAGTCTCAAGTTTATTACTGTATTAACAAGGATTTTGTGTGTTGAAGAATTTTCTTCCTAGCCCCACCAATGCTATGTTCTAATAGGCTGACTATGGTCTAAACTAATCCAGCAATCTGTTATTTCAGCAGACTAATTCTAATGACTAATGTTTAAACATGGTTGTTGTGGGCAATGTGCTTATGTTAACTCAACAGGCCAGTGGGAGCTTGATCGTGTTTCTCCTAAGCCAGCAGAAAAATAATACTCAACTCATAAAATAATACTAGGGAGCAGGACCAAGACAAAAAAGTTCAAATTTCGAACATGGACTAGATGGTTTTTAATTAATTCCATTTAGAGTTTAAGAAAATAATTAAGCTGTTTGAGGCCTAAAACTGAGGTTTGGGAGATACGGGTTCTGATTCCAATATGGCCTTTATTTGTATGTGCCAAGACAACTTTCATCTGTGCCTCACTTTACCCCAAATTAATTGGACAGTAGTACTCGACAGGGGGATGTTAAGCTTTACCCAGTAGGGCTTTGAAATCTGTGATGGATAAGTTTTGTGTCTGAAAACAAAGTATTTTATTTCATTTTAAAATGCTGAAACTAATGCTTAAGTGATAAAAAGAACAACTGTGAAGCAACCCTCTGTTTTCTCTCTGTTTAAGTTAAATATGGAGGAACCATGGTGAACCTTGCCTGCGAGGTTACACAAAATGAAATGAACAATTGGCAGACTAGAGGGTCAAGAACTGTAATTTTTTTCTTCTCTGTTGCTTCCAAAAAGCTCTTGTTGGCTTTGTGGTTACTTTTTTAGATGCTGTATTGTCCAGAGATGCTGAGTGATACTCCTTTACTAATCCTGCTTATTTTTAACTGAGCTTTTAGAGACAGTAATGTCAGTAACTATCTGTGTCCTGGAGCAATTCAGGCGGATAGCAGACATTAAACATCTTATTTACAAGCAGATGAGTACCTCTGTGCTTGGCAGAACTGGATGGACTGATTTTTTTAACGCTAAGGATATTTGGGAAATTCAGAAACAATGTAGTAGGTTTTGCTTTAGGCTGGCTATGAATCCGAAATCCAGCTAACGGTCTTAAAAGATCATAAACGTGAATAGTTTCAAGCCCACTCATCACCTTTACTCCCTGAAAAAAACCTTACTTTTTGGAAAGTACTAGATCTAATTTTTCCCTCCCTTCTCTGGCCTAGGTCTCCAGTTTCCTGAAAGAAACTTTTTCTCCAGCTTTCCAAAGTCTTCATAGGAACCAATCTCCGCTCTTACAATGTCTGCCTGTGTAGAAATTCTGGTTTTCTTTCATGCATGCCATACCAAATGGACACTTACAGAACATAGCTGTCCTGTCAGCCTGAACTAGAGATCCACAACAGTTTTTCACTGACAGCATTGTGATCCTAGGTCTGAACCTACAATGTGCTGCATGGCCTTCCACAGCTTTTCTTCTTGGTTGCGGTGCTCTGGAGGCCTGAAGTTCCTGACTGGATGTGTAGTGTATGTCTGCTTCCAGAAAAGCAAATTTTGTGTGAGACCTAACGCCTATTCAGTAGCGTTGGGTACTAAATGGGTAGTTACCAGATATCTGTGAACATCCTGGAAGAAAGGAGAGAAAATAATCTGTCCCTGAAGACAATAAACTCAGGAAGGGCACTCACATTTGATTATGGGAATTCTTGCAGTAAGTATGAGACTTCTTAGGAAGAGACCCACTTATTACATGGGAAATTAGAGAATTGACTTAAGCTCTTCCAGGTTGGGTTGGTTGGTTGGTTTTAGCCCTGAATTATAAAGTAACCTGGAGTGATTTGAACTGCTTTTTATTGAAACTTGGAGGGTTAAAAAATAGACAGGTTTCTCTTGAGCAAACTATGCAATAAGATGGCTTTTTAGTATTCTCTCTTTACTCACGCAGTTGCAGAAATAACGTAATTCTTTACAGACTGTATTTTAAGCTTACTTCAAGCAGATTCATAACCTCTTGTTTCTACACATACCTGAAAACTGTCTTTTATTTGCAAGTAGTTTGTTTTGGGTTTTGGTTTGTCTTTTTTTTTTAAGCAGGGTACTGTTCCCTTGCTTGTAACCACATAGGAGTTAACATTTTATGGCTGATAGACATTCTTTTTCAAACGAGGTATATTCTCTCCTTATTCAGGAAGCTGGTGGGTTTTTCTATGTACATGTGTTGGCCCCATTGTCTGTCTTCTTTTTACCTTCCTGCTTTTTTTTTTTTTTTTTTTTTTTTTTATCTTTTACAGATGTCACCAGTCATCAGTAAGTCAAGGGACTTAAAATGTAGCTTGGAGCATGGCACAGACGAAGACTCGCCTGCAACACAGTAAGCAAGAAATACTTAAAATAATTTGCAGTTAGTTCCACAACTGTTGTTAGAAAACTGTGAGCAATTTTGGAAGGGTTACTTTGTTTTAGCAAGCAAAACAGGAAGTTAGCTTTAGGATAATCATTCAAAAAGTGCTTCACACCTGAAATGTGAAGGAAGTAACAGTTTGTATATACGTGTACACACACATATGCATGTACACATTCTCTCCCCCAAAAAGAGCAAGGACTATAAGGTACATGAGAATCAAAACTCAAGGATATGGGATTTCCCTGTGGCATCCCTTAGGTTTTATTATATTATATTTTATCATATACCATTATATTATATTTTATCATATTAGGTTTTATTGCTACAAACTCCAAGCTATTTTTGCACCTTCTAAAAATTCATTAATATAAATTGCAAAAGGAATTTGCAAGAAGAAGGTGCAAGCTAGAAGATGAGAGCTAGCATCTACACTTGTGACACTAGCATTTTTCAAAAATGCTATCTATTTGTTGTTTGAAAGCTGTAAGCAGATAAGATCTCAACATTTTGAACAAGAGCTTCCACAATATCTTTAGCTATTGCAACCATTTATACTGAAAAAAATACATCTGAAAATACTTCCTGTGATTGTTTTCCAAAATGGTCCCCTCCCTATATAAATAGTCTGTGCATATAGAGTGTACATGCAGATACATACCTAATTTTAACTTATCTTTAAATCTTAATTTTCTGTCTGTAGCTGTATCTAGATTTGAAAATAATCTGAGTGGAATGTTTAACCCTCATGTATGATGAGGAATGGGCTGTATAACTACACATTGACAGAATTCAGTGTTGAATTTGGTGCATAACTGTGCTGATAGGATGTACATTAAGGAAGGAAATGCTTTAAAAGCACAGTTAGTGTGACGGTTGATACAGCCTGTTAGAAGCCAGTATAAAAAATTTGGTATGACTCAACTCCATTAGTAGAACTTCAGGAAACAATTATTTTGAGTGACCTTTCCAGGCCATCCACTGAAGAATGCGGGACCACAGATTTAAAATGTGGAATCACAAATGATTTAATCAAATTCAGGAATTTCGGGTCATATTAAATGTGAAATACTTGTTTTAATGGAAACTAAGGCTGTCCTGAGAATAGGTCACACTGAAGTGTCTTGTTGAAGAAACTGAGCCCCAAACCCGCTTCACTTACCTTTCAAAAAGGTGAGAGAAGAAACCTACAGGCCTGAGTCACTGGAATGTATTCCCTCCTCCAGAGCTACAGGGAACAGGAGCATCATGAAGATGCCAGTCTGAAGTCATGCTTCATGTCATTGCTGTCCCATCTGGGTAAAGAGCAATGTTACAGAGCCACATTCACAAGCTTTCAGGGTACTGAGCCATTTATACCTGATCATTATTGAAAGATGCCGTAAGGTAGCGTTTGATGTTACACCTTGTTAGGGGAGAAGGAGTTTGAAAGGGAGGGAGATAGACATGTCAGCACTACACAGCACTGTGTTTTCCTTGCCTGTACAGAACATTCTAGGCTTTATTAGGTTCTTGCTGCATTTGTCCCTAGTGCTCGTGTTTTGTCTGATGTGGAGAGGGCAGTTTTCACTGTATATTTTAAGATCAAAATGCAAATCTGTGTAATATCTATTCCTGATGTAAAGCTTGAATCTGAAATGATGTATTTTGCAAGCTCTTCTATGAACTAGAACGTAATGAAATGTGATCCATTTGCGTTTCTAATTATAGTAGTGACTGCCCATAAATTTTTTTCAGAAGAGACTAGAAGCTTTTGCCTTATTTTGAGAGCTAGAAGAGAGAGGGATCTTCTGGAATTTCTGATGCCAGTAGTTTGAAACACTGTTCCCTATTTCTGTTTATAGGCTCTCTATGTAGTACAAACTAGATAATAAATCATTTCAGAAGCATGGCTGCATATTTTTCCTGAAAACTCTCACTTTTTTGTACCTGAAACCATGACCGGCAGAGGATGTAACAGAACTATAGTTTTCTTGTTCACTCTAGTTGATGTGTCTTGAAATAACCTTTAAAAATGACACGCACGCAAGTGTTGCAGTCTTAACTGGAAAAGTTTTCTACTTTAGCATCTAAAAGCTGTATCAACATGACTTGCAGACCAGTCCAATCTGTACTTAAATAGTTGCTCCACCTAAAATATTCTATTATCTTCCTGTTTTCTGTGAGAATACACTGAATATCTATGTCACATGATAGTGTATAATAGGAATTATGCAGTAACTAAAATTTGTAAGACTCAAGCAAGATGTGATTGCCAAGTATGCACTTTCACTATGGAGAAGTGAAACTGCTAGCACCTGCACAACTCACTATACCTTACTGTGAGCCTCCAGTTGAATGCTTGCTTCTGTGCCTTTTAGAACAGTATTCATTGTGGGCCACGATACCTGCTGTAAATGAAAGTAAATGGCAAGCCCTTATGACATGTCTGTCTTTCAGAATTTCTGGATGGAAAATGTGGTTTTGCAATAGGAGAACAAATCTTGTGCAAGATGGTAGTAGATTTTTATCTTAGCCAAGCAGCTAACCTGCCTTCTGCAGACTCTAGAACAGAGATGTCCACGTAACAGATGCTAAGTGAACTTAAGTTTTTATCTAAGTATCTCCAAGATTCGATACGTCATCACATATGATGTTCAAATAATAAAAAGATGAAAACTACTTCTCAAAGTTTGAGCAGCTTTATGCTGAAAATCTGCATAGTAGCCTCACCCTATGAATATAATGATTATATACTGTCTGTCAGTACAGTCATCTCCTTAGATATATTCCCATTGTACAGTTTTGTTGAGGTACACTAGGTAGTGCTCTTTGCATAAATTTACAAGTGATTACACATCAGACCCAGCTGAACGCTCTGGTAGGTTGGTACTTATATTACTGATTAATTATGATTTTGCACCCTGCTTTCCTCATGCAGCAGTACTTCTCAAAGCGTTCCAGGAATCCTAACACAGAGGGTCTTAAACTCCAGAACTTCAGGATGTTCTAGTGTTAGAGCTGCAGCAATTAATGAATACAGAATTTAGCTTAAAAAAACCCATTCAAACTGTAGGCAGATCATCATCAGTCCATTAGCAAGGCTGATGTGTAAAAATTTTCTTCGATAAAACATGATTACCTTAGGACAGTATCACCAACAGTACTGCTCTTGCAGCACCCTTTCTGGGGAAACTGCACACATCTCATTACGTTCTTTAGTCTTGATTCATCCACTCGCTTATGTGTTTCTGCAGCTTTCAACGTAAGAGTTCTGATCACAAACCAAGACCTCTTTGTGCCAGGCACAATACAAATTTTGTACAGAGACAGTACCTGCCCTTGAAGGATTACAGTCGAAGTATTATTACATATTTATAGTTAAATAAAGTTAAAACTTCTGCCAAAAGTGGAAATTCATGGTAGAAGTGGTGTAACATCATCTGTAAGACCAGTCTAATTCCCTTGTTAAAGGCACTAACTAGAAAAGATACAGAAGCTTGACTGATGCTTTTGGCATTGTATGAAGTCTGATAAGCATGAATAGACAGTAAAGTGGTTTCTGATTCTACAAATCTGTCACAGTTCAGGTAAATTAAAATGGAAAACTAATCTTATGCGCTTTGCCTGCCTTTCTTATTCTTGTTGAATAAATAAACTAGAAATCTCTCTTTAATTGCAAGTATTTTGGTGTTTGAGCTTAGGAAAGGAAAAAAAAAAGTGCGATGGCTTTTATGAGAGGAGGAGACTGGTAATTTGTATTTTCTAATTACATCTGTTGACTATTGATCAAGACGAGCTGATTTTTAAGATCATGAGCAGTTCTTTTCAAAGCAATGCTATGATATGTTGAAAAGTAGACTAGTGGAGTGGTCTCATCTTGTCTTCATGTTTTTTCTGTCTTTGTTCTGATGTGGAACGGTATTTTTTGTAGCTGTTTCAGCATTGTACTCAAGGGAGACAGTCAGACAATTGCTCTAACACATCAGCTGTGGATGGAAAAAGCTCTAAATTTGGGCTAACTTTGTGTTTCTTTTACTCTTTTTATATCCACCTTCCTCTAGAGGTGCAAAGAAAAAGAAGAAAAGGATACAGAAGAACGAGGTAGAAAATCAGCACAACTTAATGGGTCTCAGTACTCCTGTATCATCAGTTACAGCTAATGGTGTTGAAAATGAACCTACAGCCCATGGAGTGGAACTGAAGAAGAAGAAAAAGACAGTGAGAGGCTCAAACTTAAGGACAAACGGAAAGACAAATATTGCCTTTGAGCCTGAATGCTATGATATATAATCATAATTTAATTCTAAATACCGGTGTAATATTTGGTGTACACATTGAAGGCAGCAACTACAATCTCACTTCTAGAATTAACAAGAAACAAAGAAGTTAAAATACTCAAACATGCAAAATGGCACCAGTTGTGACTTACCAGTGGTGTAAATCTTTTTTGGAAGGCTTTGTCCCTGGGTTCCATGAAATCAACAGAACATGAATGTTCAGCTCCTCACTGGACTGGTAAAATCTGAAAACAACTTTCGTATTTCATGAGAACCCCCACTAACAAATACAACGTTAACCAATTTAATATCTGATTACACCGTAACTTAGGCTAAACAGGCATTTCCATTGGCAGGACAGAGTCAAGTGAAAAAGTTTGATGTAGAGCAAAACAAGCCCAACCATAGCACAAGTTATTAAATTAGGATTTTAAAATGTGTTGTAAGTAAAATAGAGGAGTGTACAGAATGGTAAAATTTCAAAGGAACACTGATAGTACCGTGTACCTGAAAACAAAAGTTTATTTTTAAAAATATTTTCCTGACACCAAATATTCACTTGGACTGCATTTTGCAGCTCTGCAGCAAACTGTTGAGTAACTACCTATGCAACTACGCTGTCTTCAGTGGGACTACTCATGCTTACTAGTGTAAATAAGTGTTACAAATTCCAGGCGGTTATATTTTTCAAATGAGGTTTTCGGCACATAATAAAGGTGCATTGCAGCTTTGTCAGTGTTCCTGGCTGCTTTGGCAGCAGTCTTGCCAAATATACTTTCTTTTGTCTGAATGAAATATTTCCTATCCAACTGTGCTGTTTATTTTACTTGTAGTTCTTACTCACTTTTAAGTGTCATTAATCTATTTTTTTACTTGAGTATTATGTTGTGAACTTTTACTAATGACTTCACTAATTATCTACAGTGCTAAATAATTTATGGTTCGTATTAAAGGAAACACTTTCTATCAGTTAGTGTTGGTATTTTTTCTGGCTGATGATGTCCAGTTTATTTTTACTCTACTAGGAAATTCTTCCTCCTCCCCCTCTGAAGCAATAAATAACATAAAATTAGAAAGCCCTTATTTAGTAGACAGGGCGCTTGATTCCATTAAAAAAAGAAGTGAGAATAACAATGTTGGGTACTGATGTGTGAAATGCACCCAGATGCAGAGGACTAGTTGCTATATATTGTAATATCTTCCCTGCACATGTTTTAAAGCCAAAAAAAAATCTGTGAACTTGTTTCTTTTGAGTAAAGCATAGCAGCAAATATTCTTTTTTTGGTTCCACTGGTAATTGTTCTTTGCCAACAGTCCTAGCTTTCCTTTTCCTAGAGCATGTGTATGGAGTTCTCCCCTAAATGGGACTTGCATAAGCGTACTGGAAACTTATTAATGTCTCTTTCCCCAGTCAGATGTGGTGTAAAATTATCTTAGTCCTGGGACTAACCTTCTAGCGAGGCTCCTGATCTCTCTGCTTTTACAATATATTCCAACTTACTGTTCCGTGTGATGTGTTGGATTTAAAGATTTTATAACAGAGAAAAATCTCAACATCGAACATTTCCTAAAATGTCCTGGATCGCACTGAAAATAAGGGCAGAGCATGACATCAGGCTCCACGTCAGGGAGAGCTGAGCAGTAGCCAAGATCTGGGAGCTCATTGGAAAGCATTGTAAAACGTTAATTTGGCATTGTGGACTCCGAAGACAGAAATAACACTTCAGATAAACACCACAGAGAGATGGTAGTTCTAATCAAAGGCACAGCACCTCCTTTCATGCTTGCGAACTAGGGCTCCAATTATGTTCACTGCTCTGAAGCTGAATAGAGCTGCTTTGCCACACTTTCCAAATTGAGAGGAGAGGCAGCAGTAGTGTCTTCCAAGGCACAGTTCCAAATAACAATTAAGCAGAAGGAATCAGATAAGAGCCAAACATGAAAATGCAGGGAGTTGAAAATAAACTTTTCATAATGTTTTCTTGTAATTGCAATAGCTTTTGTTTTGTTTGGGTTTTTATTTATTTTTTTTTTCCTCCCTCCCACATGGTTGTTTTGAGGCTTCTATTGCTTTATATACCATGTCACTGCGGTACTGGAGTTCTCTGCATTCATTTAACAGAAAATGAACAGAAAGACCTGAAATTAAAGAAAAAAACAAGTCTAAGTGATCCTTCTCTATTAAAATTAGGACCTTCAGACTAAAATATCTTAACAAATCATTGATATGGTATAATGGCTTTTCGTTCAGAAACATGGCCAATACATTAATTTTAGGAAAAACTGCTTTTCTCTTCAGTGTTAGTAGATTCTTTATTCTTCAGACATTGCTGTTGAGGTTTTAAACTTACAAGAAAGGGTATAACTTTTAAACAGTTTGGATTAGGGCGGTGATTAAAAAAAAAGGTTTTAAATTAAACTTTATATAATGCTTCTTGTTTCTATGTTAATGCAACCTGTGTTTTTTAAAATCACTTCAAAATGAACATAGTGTACATTTGCTGAAAATTGCCCAAGTATTTAAACGACTTAAATTTCAGTGGGAGAAAAGAATTCCAGAAGGATTCTGATTGCCTAGTGAAAATTTTCCTCCTTTTTTTTTTTTTTTATGTCAAGAACTACCTTAAGTATCCTAAAACATGAATGCCCTGCAAAATTGCTCCCCGAGGCGTGAATTAAAATGCAGGGTTATAAAAGTCTATTTGAAGAGTTTTTAGAGGGTCATACAAGTTCATTGCTGGAACAAAGCAGATAAAGCCTTGTTTAAAAAAAGGGTAAATATTAGATGTTTAGAACTGCCTGGTGATAACAGCATAGTAGGTCTTTCATTGTTCTGGTGTTTTTAGGTTTTGTGTGGGTGGTTACAACATACAGTTCCTATTACATTTTTATAATATGACAGAGACATTGAGAACAATGCATAAGTTAACAAAATAGAAAAGAAGGGATTGGACATTTTTCCTGTGTTTCCCAATGGCCACCAGCCTGCATTTATTTTTTTTCCTTAAAATAATTTGAGGAACAGACATCATAAAACACAATAAGTGAGTTTGTAGCATCACTTAATTCAGAAGGCGGCAGGGGATGGATCACAGTCAAACAAGGGCTAATGAGAACACAGAGGGACATGACAACTGAAAGTCTCTGTTGACTAGTGAACTAAATCTGCCGGCTGGACCCGATTGTCTGATGGAGAATTGAATGTCAGGATCACTTAGGGTTAACAATGGCCCATTACAAGCAAAAGCAGACAGCTATGAAAAATAGCCGGCATGGTAGCCATTCTGCAGGGACCGGGGATACAAACTTGATAATGAGGCACTTCATTCACCACATCCTTCTGCTCTAATTGCTAAGGTGAATAGGAAATACTTCGTTTAAGGCGGGAACAGACTAAAGCAAAAACACTTGTTTGGTAAACACAAAGAGTGGTGGGGTTTTTTAATGATCCTTTTCTAGCACGTATGAAATTAGTATGTATGCGGTGCAACCTATTTTATGGATGTGGAAATTGGGAGGGGATAGACGTATTTTCTGAATAGGGGAGGGAGGCTAGACAGATTCACGCACAAGTTTCTGCTGTGGGGTTTTTCCCTTCGCGTTCCCTCCCGTGACTAGCCAGAGTGTTTTGGACAAATTAATTTATGGAGGTACACCTGCACTTGTGAAAACATGCTGTGTTAGTTCAAGGAGTTTTATTGCTTGGGGTATAAAATATGTACATTAGGAACAAAGCTACTGCGCGTAAGGAATAGAAACGAGAGGGAGGTCTGAGAGAGGGAAATAAGCAACTTGAGATGAAAACTGCTGTCTGGGGGAGACTTGCATGAATGTGGCAATTAGAAATTGGAACTTGAGAAGAAGGAACAGAAGATAGTGAGAAGGCGTGTAACAGCAGAGCTTTGGTGGCTTCAGTCATGTTTTTTAGACTTTAGACATTAAGATTTTTGACCACTTCATTTTTTAATATGTTTGTGCTATTTACAGGAGCTTTTCGTGTGAACTCTTAAAACGCATGAGGAATATTCTCCCATGTCTCTCCAGTAACTCATAACTTGACACTGTCCTAACTCTGAGGTACAGCCCAGAAAGGTCCATGTCTTCTGTGGCTTGTCGGGCTGTTAGGATAGATGGAGCTTTGGCTGCCTGACTTCTGGCACAGCTCTTCAGAGGGCACCTTCATGGTTGCTGTCCCTTGCAACAGGCATCTTTGCCTTGATTCAGTCCGCTCCAGCCTCTGGACACAGCGCAAAACAGGCAGAGCAGAGATGAGAATTTCACACCAAGCTGGTTTGAATGTTAAATATCGTACGGTCCTTTTCTTACGCGTAGATGTGCTGTACTCACAGTGGTTTGGGCCAGAGTTTTGTCCTTTGTTCGATCTGTTGTGTGCTGATCGCTTGCTGCCTTCCCCTTCAGAAGGGTCTGTTTTCCAGCAGTGGCATACAGACGAAGAGTCCCGGTCCTGCAAGCTGCTTGGAGTAAACGGTCCCCTTTACTCAAAGCTCCAGCAAAGTCAGTAAGGATTAGGCTTTCAGCAGCAACATCATGGCCATAGTTCATTCATTAAGGTGCACTGACTTTAAAGTCTCAGAAAAAAAATTTCTAGCTCGCACTCATAAATGAAAACGATAGCTCTGGAGTTTTTGGGAGGACTATGTCAGGCCAAATGAATTTGCACCATGTTTGGCTGCGGCAAGCAAGTTTACAACTCCTGTCTAATGCTCAAATGCAAATACTCGGAAGAAACTGCAGATGCTACTTTTAGCGGAAAAATGTTTCCACACTGGTAAAGCAATATCAGTAAAATCTATACTCTGAGCAGACATCAAATTTTTGTTGCACTTACATCGCCTGCACAGGCAGGGAGTATAATAAACTAGTGTGTAGCAGCTGTAAATTTTCTGAGGATTTATCTAACCACAAATACATCGAAATGGGGAAATAGGGCTATATTAAACTGTGCAAGATGCTGCTGGAACTCAGCCATTTCTGCAACATCCTGTAATTAATTTATTATGACAGGTCTGGCAAACTGAAACACCCAATACACTTGCGACAGACTGTTATGATATAGCTGTTTGAAAACTCTGTAGTCACATAAAATGCATGTATAGCTGGAACAGAAAAAAAGAAAAAAAGACAGAGCGAATAATATTACCATTTTTTCTCTGAATTTAGAAATTTTTCCCAGACTCACATTCACCAAGACCATGGAGTGTCCGTGGCAAAGTCAATGCAGGCAGAGGTACTAGCTGGAAGGGAAATTGTTGCAGAATATATTGGCTTAGGTCCTGCTCTTCTGGGAGTCAGAAAGAGAGTTAATGAATTTCTGTGGAGATGTTCAACTGAGGAAACTCTTTTCACACATTTTGTGAGTCAGTGCAGCCCCGTAGCCATGTGTTTTGGTGATGAAATTAAGAAGTGGAGCTGAGGCACCCAGTGCTGGTTTAACTTTCTTCTTTATCAGCCCATATTTTTATATCTCTGCCCACGTTAAAGACACTTAGTTTAATAAATTGTGAGATAGTTCCAATGAAATTGTCTGTGAGTTGAAAAGAGAATTAGTACTAATTTCGCACAAATCAATTTTTTAATGTCTCTGACTGCTTAGTTCTTACAAAGGTGACTGGAGTAGGTCCTCCCTACATTCAACTGCTTACCCTGTATTCAGTGCCTCTGCTCTCAGTTAAAATGAAGAAATACTGAATTTCATCTTTTGCTGGGAGTGCCTTCAGTCTTGAATACCCTGCTATTAATCCACAGCTGAATGTAGCCAGTTTGGCACTGCAGAAATGTATAATCTGAAGAAAATTCATATTTCTCTGCTCCCAAATTTTGATAAGTAGAGTAAGTTGGTTTGCTTCCTGGCTTGGGCTGCATGTCTTAATGTGTGCAAGTTAAGCCTTTGTTTATCCATTGCTGCAGGTGAGTGGTGCAGAGTAAATGCAATTAGTTATCATCACCAAGTGTTACTCACTCGGCTGTGTTTTTTTATTTTGGATTGTAATTGTTCCCTTAGTTCCACCTCAAGATTTTTATTTTGCCATTGCATCACTGGCCGTTTTTCTGTGTATGTCATTGGGATTTTTACACCTTTGTATGGACACTGTATAAAGCAACTTAATATTCTGCATAACATGTGGATATACACTCATGGGTGTAGTAGTGACATCAGCCCCTGGCTTATTAAAATAAATGCCATCTAAAGCCAAGCTCTAGCAGCCTGCATAAGCCTATAATAAGCTTATACGGGGGTGGTTAATCCCCATTGTGATTTGGTATAATGTCATAATGAGAAAGTGACATCAGGGAAAGGGCAAAAGGGGCAGTAAAAGCTCTCAGCAGTGTGGCCGAGGGCTCCTGCCGTCCCTCCCGCTTAACCAAGAGTATGACCAGAGTTGATCAGGTCTGGGTTACAACGGAGGGTGGCTAAAAATGGCTTTCCTGTTAACCGAGGCAGAATGCTACTGGGCAGTAAATATCTTGGGGCATCTTTCCTCGGTGATGCAGCATGGACATGCACAGGCGGAGAGAAGGTGTGGAGCAACACGTGGCCCTCCACTGGCTTGCTGCCTAATGAAGGGTATGGCTTTGCAGGTCCTGTTCACCGAAGGAAGCATCCTGGAATCAGGAATCACGATTTACACCCCAAAGCTGCTAGTTTGTTGTCTGTATCCAAAGGTTTGGATGGGAAGCAGGTGGGCTGCCCTGGGGGGCAGGTCCGTAGGCAGCAGGGCACGCTCACCCCGAGGGGGGACCCAGGGCAAGGTCCTCAGAGAGGGGGCTGCGGGTTGGCGCTGAGCAGGGGCAGGGCCTTGGTTTGGGGATGCGCTTCTGTCACCAAGATGGCACAGGGAAGGAGGGTGGAAGCTCTAGACAACATTTTTTGCAGCGTACTTTGTTGAAGTGTTGTAGCTACAGCTGCTTTTTTCTTGCCATTTTTCCAGTCAGGGTTAGGTTTTCTCTCTGAGAGCAGAAAAAGCCCTCAATGGCAGCTCTTCGAGTTCAGCGTCTCTGGCATTTTGCTCTTTATACTCCTTGGTAACAAAAAAAGTGTAGGTTTTCAGGTCATATTTGGAAACCTGGGCAGCTGACTTTTGCTGAGAATCACTTGAGGCAGTGTTTTTGACATCAGGTTCATAGTCCAAAGGGGTACAGACTTAGCTGCCTCCGGTTACGTCCCCGAGTAGCCTGCATTCATATCGAGAAAAAGTGTCTGGCAATTCCCAGTTTCTGGTTGTTGATCAGGTTCTGTGTGGAAAGACAGAGATCCACATAGACATGGCCCAAGACAATTTCGTGATTGGTTTGTGCTATCGTCTGGCAAAAGCTTGCTTCAGTTTTGTTCATCCGGAGAGCTAATATTTTTGACAATGCTTAAGATTAAGATGAGGCAATGCAGGACTAGTAATGCTGATGGTCAGGTTGTACCACTGACAATGAAGATTTCTCCTGGGCCATGAAAAAAAGGGAGGTTTAGAGGAGAAAGGTGTAAGACTGAAATCCCTCTCAGCCTAAGTGATAGGTGCACTTAGACTGGGCCTGCCCCCAAAGGCGATAAACCTAATGTTTAGCTCAGGTTGCTTATTCTAGGGGCAAGTTTTGTATGGAGAGGAAAGAGTGACTAGTTCAGCACATTGGGGTTGATGCACCGGTCGAACGCTGTCAAGGTTCGGTCTGTTTGTAGGCTGAGGTTGCTTCACTGAGTCATTTGAACTCTGCTAGTTTCCCACGCTAAAAGCAGCGCTGGAACATCTGTGAATGTTTTGGGCTATTGGGTTTTTTTTGTTGTTGTTCTGGTTTTGTTCCTTTTTTGAATGCGTGGTAATACATATTGGAAACTTATCTCTGTGTCATTGAAGAAACCTGTTCCTAATTTGTTTGAACTGTTGGTATCCTTTTTTTCTGGAACACGGATGTCTTTTCCTAGAGCTAGAAGCAGCTAAGTTTAGATACCCGCTTTCTTAGGACCTGACAACGGACTGACACAGCTTCCAAACTTGAAGACACATGTATTTGTGCCTGAAACTGTAGCTGATCGGTGGTTAACTTCACTCGCAGAGTTCCTTTGTGACTTGGAGTTTCTTGGCATGAGTACATCTTGCAGGGTTCAGGTTGAACCCTGTGAGTTGAGTAAGAGCTTAGTGGGAAAGTAAAAGAGACAAAGAGAATTTGGTTGTCATTCGAACCTGTGCAAAACCAGTGGGGAAGTGCTGGAGCGGCGCACTGGTAGTCTCTTCACTTCACGGTGCAGTAGCGTGGAAAACAGACCCTGCTGTACGCGGATTTGCAAGCAGTGGCAAATGTCACACAGGATTAAGGGCTCCTGGAAGGACACGCAATTTGTGGTGCCGCTCCCATTCTCCCTCCCAGCCACCCTCAGTTCCCCACTGGCCTCCCGCCTCCTCTGGAAAACTCCAGCTGAAATGGAGAAATCGGGTGGGTGGCAGCGTGCCAGATGCCCGGGCATCGAACGCCTCTTATCTCTCTGATGGACACCCTGCCATCCATCCCTGGGGTGACTCACTTCTCTGTGCACTCATGCCTCGTGTAACTCAAAGAACTCATTCACTCCTGGACAAATTTGTGCAAATATTGATATAACTGCCTTGTTTTGTACCGGCCTCTTTGAAGGTTGGCTTTTTTGTTTACGTTGGTCTGCTGAGTTTGGAATTTTTTTTTTTGCCACTATAATTCTAACTTTCTTTGACTAGAGGGGTGTGAGTAGAGCTGGTTTTTGCTGCTTCTGTCCTAAGGTGCCGAAGTATCTGCTGTAGGGTAAGAAGCACTTGGCCACGTTAAATTTAAAGCTGTGATCTGGAATTTTATTGCTGTCTGAAAACCAAGAAAGCGATCTGTCAAAGGATGTTAAAATGATAATTTGTTTCCATTTTGTTGGATTTAATTTACATCTGGGTTTGTGACTTTTAACTGAAATAATATTAATTAATTTTAGTCTGACACTCTTATCTAAATACTCAATAAGCTAATTCATTATCACAAGTTATGGTTTTTATCAGTATTTAATAAAAAATACCAGCAGTGATTTTACAATAATTTTGAAAAAACTAGCAATTACATTGTCACAGGAAATGTTGACAATGTTGGTTTTTCACAGAGAGCTTCTGTGCTTATTTAAAGATCCATTTTTAGGAAAAAGGTTTGTTTGAGAAACGCTGATGTTGAACGCTCAAATGAATTTTCTCCTTTGGCTGTATAACTGGTCTAAGTGAATAAGACCACATATTAAGCGTGACAAATTTGGATTTTGCTAAGATTTTTTTGATACTGTCTCATATGATATTTTTTATAAACAAAGGGGGGAATATAGTCTAGATGAAACTGTCACGAGGAGTTGATGCATAACTAATTAAAAAAGAAAAGCTGCATTCAAAAAAGAGTTACCCAAGTTTAGTTATCATACCAGGGAGATATTGCAAGGGAGGTCCCTAAGGTCAGTTCTTTGTCACTTCTATTCACTATTTCCATTAATGAGCTGGACGATGTAGTAGTATTTATAAAACTTGTGCGTGACACCAGGACTTTGCAGACTCTTTGCAGGACGTGATCAGAATTAAAAATGATTTTGGAAAATGGAAGTAGTGGTGCAAATCAGTACAACAGCACCCAATAAGATTTGTGCAAAGTAGAGGAAGAAGGAACCAAAGGTAAAAATATAAAATGCCCTTTCAGTTTTATTGCAGAAAAATGTTAAAGGCGATAGGTTCAAATGTGAACTAAATGAATCAACACTATGTCTGTTTGAAAAAAATGTCATCTGAGCGTTGGTATTAGCAGGGATGAAACGTGTAAGGTAGAAGATAATTATTCCTTTCCAAGTTATGCTGGTGAAGCTTCAACAGGAGTACTTTGCCTTAGTTTTGGGCACTGCATACTAAAACATGTAGACAAAGTGAAGAGGGTGCAGGGAACAGCAATGTGAGTAACGAGATTTAGAAACCTACAAGGAATGTGCAAGGAATTGCATTTATTAGTGTAGAAAAGAGCTGAAGAATGGGAGACACGATAGCGGTGCTTAACTGCGTGTAGTTTTTCACAGAAAGCAAGAGGCTGGGAAGCCCTGTTTGGTATGATCTATGTCCATGTGATTTCATTACAAAGCATGTCTGTTATGTTTTTTCTCTCTCTTGTGGACAAGCTTGGTTTTATTTGACAGCAGTGTGACAGAGCCAAAAGAAGTATTTCTGGGACCATTTAAATTAGATGGTCATACAGTTCCTTTCTTTCTCTGTGTTATGTGTACTATTATTAGTTGCCTTTTTCTTCCCCTAAAATAGCATCTGTAAGACCCACTAGATCAGTGTTGGTGCTTAACAACTGTTCTTTGAGAAAAAAAGACAGTGAAAGTGTTTTATTCATTATCTCCTCTGTCATAAATCTCTAACTGGAGCAAAAATCCTGACCCTGAATCTTTCTCCAGAACCCATGAGCCCATGGCTATTCAGTTTTAATCCTGCTGTTCCGATGATTTATGGCATGGCCTTGGGTAAACTGAACTTCCACCTCAATTTCCCTGTCTTTAGCTGGAGATACTAATATTTGTCCTGCGGACAGCCTGGGAGCTAATCTGTGTAAGACTGCCTTGACAATGTACAGTCCTCAAACCCTTGTCTAGCAGAATCTTTAAAGTTCAGCTGTCACGTACCTATATGACTCAGTAAGCAGTTGGCAAATAGTTCATATTTACGGTGGGACTAAGTTTTGAGGGGGGGTGGGGTTTTTTTAAAGTACTTTTGTAAAATGTTTTTCAGTCTTATGGCTTGGATAAGCAATTTTGATTATCTTATTTTTTAGGCTGGCAATATCAGCCACGAGATGAAAAAGCTCTGAAGAAGGCCTTTGTTTGTAAGGGTGGATTATTCAGCTGTAGCTGGAGACTATAATTTATTACAATACAGTCTCACCTGGCAGCTATAATAGACCATAGAGCAAGCCCCACTGGAGCTCCAAAAATCTGGGATGGGAGTCTGGCCAGAAAAACTCAAAGCCTTGAAGTATGTTCCATGGCAAGGAAAGAGAGGTTACTTTTCCCCCCGGGTTTTTTGCATTCATAAGCGATAATTACCATCAAAACAGAGAGAGAAGATAAATGCTGGATAAGCTGGCAAAGAAAGGACCCAAGTTGCTGTCCCCACAAACAGGAATGCCTCCCTAGTGTATAGGATGGTGTGCTGACTTGATAACAAAACAGAAATGCGTTAAGAAGTAGTTGAGGAGACCGTACTCATTTTACATTAGGTGAGATAACAACGCCGTATCAAAAGATCAGAGGGTCAGGCTGCAATTCCAGTGTTCATCTTAATTGTAAGCACACCCTCATTAAGGAGTGGAAGTATCTTTAGTTTGAAACAGGACTAATAAAGGCTGTAACCACTTAGGCTTTTGAAAAATATGCATCCCAACACTAAGATACGAGAGGAGGGTGTTCCTGGTGGGTCCTGGCCTGTGCACCTTCCGTTCATGAATTCACTGAGCAGTATGTTTAAACTAGAATAAATACCACAGTCCAATAGGAAATGTCTCATCGTTGCAGAACTTGGCGCTTTTTCATGTCCATTTTGCTTCTTTTGTGATCTCAGTCGGTGAATGGTTTGTAATGATCTCACATTTTTTTCTCAATGGAGGAATCTTTCTCCGCAACTCAAAATTAACACTATTTTTGTTCAGGAAATAATGTAGTCAGTGAATGCAACAATTTGGCAGAAAGGAGGGAAATAGCAGTCAGGAAATTAACTTCACCGTGTTTTGATTGAGTTGTTTTCCCAACCCTTTCCCATTCCCCCATCCCTCTGAAAGCACCAAATCTACTCCAAGTATCAGTCTGAGAAATAACTTTTTGCTTGCAAGTAAAATATATTCGCTCCAGCTGTATTTTAGTTTTATGCTACACAGAATACATATGGATTTTATGGCATATATGTTGAATAATCCCACCAGCCATTAAAATAATTTGGGGTTTGGTAGCAAACGGAAGCTGGACATTTCTTCTAAAGGGGCTGCTGATGTACAGCTGAATGCACTCAATCAACATAATTTATTGTCCACAGTGTGCTGCACACTTGGCCCTGAGAAGGCCCCTTCCTCTACTGTCAGCTCCGAAGTGCTGGAGCAGCTTTAGGGATGGAGGGTTGGATTAGGTGCTTGCCGAAGGTCCCTTCCAACCCCTACCATTCTGTGATTCTGGAACTAACTTCCATCCCACACTCCTTACCCAGGACGAGCCCCTGTTAACTTTAAAATGTGGAAGTTCTTCAAGTGTAAATGTGTACATGCTTCATTGCTGGGCAGGTCTTGCTGAAGTCACTGGGAGCTGCTGGGTTTAACTGCTCTGGACTATGCCAAGAAGGGCTCTGATTCACCTCTGCCTGAGTGTTAGCAGCGGCTTCCATGGCAGCTGGATTTCAGAAGGTCTAAATAAAAAAGAGGAGCCCAAATAGGCTGGACCTGAGTGGGGCCAGCCCCTGGCCCAGCTTTCTGCTTCCACAGCATTTCCTGGGTGTCCCTGAAGCACATGAGGTGCCCCTTACGTGCTGCCCGCTGGGGCAGAGGGAAAGTGTAACTTCAGACTCCGGCTTCTCCATTGCTGGTACCTCGTGCAGGTCATGCTGACAGCACCTATTGTTCTGAAGCATTTGAAGGGCATCCAAGTTTTGGCATCATTAGATTATTGCCATGGTGCTTGGGCTGCAGATCCTGTACAGTAAAGGAGTTTCTGCTTTATGCTCAATCACTGTGAGCTGTTATCTGCAGCTTTCATCTAGTCTCCATTAATGAAAGAACAAATCATTCCAGGGACTAAATAGATGTTTGACCATTCAAATATATGCAAAGTGATATGATTTATGAATGGGAGGAAGTCATTTTGCAAGCCTAGAATTCCATTTGCTGCGGAATTTCAATTTAACAGTGTGAATCCAGTTAAATCCTGAAATATTAGACTTAAGAGCCCTTTACAGCCAGAGAACAGGTTTTGTCATACTACATTACCAAGCTGTACTGCCTTTCAGCTGAAGGCTTCTAGTGACTGATATATCTAAATCTTATTCCATTTCATTAGAGGATGATTGTTTATTAATACTAACTATTAACATTGCTGTAAAGAGGGAAGTAAACTATTCTCCATGAGTTTTACCAATTGAAAAAGAAGGATTTGGGCTTGAACTGCAGGAAGGAAGATAGGTAAGACTTTGAGAAAGCAGCACGTTAAGAACAGTGAGGCCTGAAGAAACTGGACATCACCCCCACCGAAGACATTCAAGGAAAGATTAAACAAATCTGTTGCAGGAATGCTTCTCAGGCTTGATGCTGCCAGAAAGCATGGGGACGAACATAATGACCTCTTGAGATGCCTTCTAACTGTATTTTCTGTTTTTACAGCCAACAAAATCTCCAGGACTTGCTGTTGAAGTGTCTTGGCAAGGGAAATGTTTTCCCTTTCACTGAGTCTGTGCGTGGCATCCTTCAAAGCGAGGGCTGTGGAAGGCACCACTGGCACAGCTGTGCAAGCTCGACTGCGGCACAGCCAGCAATTGCCAAAGCATTGCATCACGGCCCAGCTTTCCAGCAGTTCCAGCCCTGTGGGCAGGCTTCCACCTCTCGGGTCCGGAGGCATCGCTTTCCTTGATGCTGCTCTCCAGACGCAGAGTGGGCGGTTTTGCTGAGGGCCAGGAATGTGACTGCAGCTCAAGAATCCCCAACTCCAGGCTGGCGAGGTGTTTTGAACTGGCTTGTTTGAAGCGAATTAGGTAGGGCTCAGCAGCTCTGACACCGACGCTGAACTCCTGCCCTACCAGCACGACTGAGCATTTCCCTCCCTTGCAGCCTGCCTTGTCCTTTTCATCCCAGACCTATGCATTACTCTCTGTTTAACAAAACTGCCTTGTTTACAGCTACAGAGGCTTTGGTGAATCTGAGTTTGGGTTTTGTCAAAGCTGGAGAGCAGCTGCAGGGCGTCCTTACAAACTCTCCCCTCTGGAAACTGAGGCACAGAAATCATAAAAGCAGAAAACTTGGCAGAAAAGCAGAGCAAGGCAGTGAGCACCTCCCTTTTTTTAATTCATAGCCCTGTCTCTCCTCCTAAGGTGGTCACACCAAAGAATGAGGGTAAAAACAAGCCCAGATGCTGCCTGCCTTTTTGACCTTTCTGTCCTGCTGTCACTTGGCTTCTGGTGGTGCATAGGAAGCTGACAGTGTGTTACTTTTTATGAAAAATCAGAGATGTGGTTAGGTCTAATTCAAGTTGCCCTGGAAAAACTGATGTTGGGGGAAAATGCAATCTGGACCAAATATACTTTCCGCAAGGGAAGAAACTTCCCTGCTAGTGAAGTTGGACATGTGCTCATCATGTGACTGGAGAAGGGGAAAAAGACCAGTCCATTTTGAGAGGACCAGCGCATCCGTTAAAGTACCAGGCAACAGTGGCAAGAAGCAAGGACCTTTCCCTCTCTGTGGGGCGGTGAGCCTGGGCCTGGAGGGCTGGAGGCATTCAGAACAGCTCTGCCATCTCCGGCAAGTGGCTTTGACTGAGGCTGTCAGAGAACTTAATACACCTTGGTTAATGACAGCCATTTAGCTAGAGAGGATGTGAAAATGAGATAAGTATTTGGAACACACAAATAATAACAATGAAAATTTTATTTTTTAATGGAGAAGGTATAAATATCTTGAATGAGACTAAAACCTAGGCTATATGTAAATGGAAAAATCCTGCCATTGGGGTTGTGGAATCATCTCCTCAGGGGAGCAGTGAAAGCCCGTAGTGTAGGACTTGAACAACCAGACAGAGGAGCACGAGGCACCGCATAGCATGGAACAGTCCTGCCTTTTGCACAGATCATTTGGATTTTCCCTGGCTTCTGTGAGGAACAAAGTTAAAAGTCATAAGGCTCCTTGGCCACCACTTCTCCTTGAGGATCTGAAGGAATGTTTAATGTTGACGGCTCAGGCGAACTGCAGCTTTGGGAATTCTTATCTATCCTCAAATTCTTATCTTTAGTTTCAGTTGTTTATATTTCCTGACTTCCCGTCTACAGCGCTTATCCAAGTTTATTGTTCAGTTTTACTATTCCTTGTTCAACAACTGCTCCTTTACGCTCAGGAGTTGGCGGTGCTTCAGCAGTGGGTGATTTCTCTGTTTATCTTTACCACCTCATTCAGGTGTTAGAAGTAACATGCTAACCTTGGAACAGTCTCAGCGATCCCAAGAGGCAAATTTTCCCCATACTTTTGCTGTTTCCTTTTTACTATTGTAGCAAGCTTTTAATTTGTAGCACAGTTCTGGACTAGGCATGATTATTGTATTTCTTTACTAGTGTAATTTTAAGTTTGGGTAGCAGGATGGTGGGGGGTTTGGTGTTTTTTTCTATGGTCTGTCCTAGGCAAAAAAGGGTTAATTAGCCTCAGTAAAACATTGACAGTCACCAGAGACTGCTGCGACTGAGATGAAAAACAAGACTGCACCTGTATGCTGGCAATTTCAGATAGATTCTGGTCAACTATTTTTCTCTAGCACTTTGTTCTGCCAGCTGCCTCAGTGCTTTGGATGCAGGTGGAAGGATGGACTTTGCTATCTATAAAAGAATTTAATGGTGAAGACCAACTTCCGCCTCACCTCCCCAGGGATCAAAGTGATTGCACTGCCACATAACATGGCAGAGCACAAAACAGGCAAGAGGCTGCCTGTGCTGAGCCACCACCTGGAGGTCTCGACTCCAAAGACATAGCTTCAGATTTTTCCCTTCTATCTTTTTTTTTCCTTTTTTCTCTTGAAAGACACAATGAATGCATGGGAGGAATCCCAATACTGAGTGACACTACGCAGAAGGGACAAGCCGCCACCGTGTAACACGTACCATGCAGTATCATTAGTATCGTTCCTCGACAGAGGAGCTGTTGTAGCTCTTCCAACAAACCAACACAAGGCGAAGGATCGCTCGGGAGCGCTAACTGTATGGCTTGATGTATGCTCACAAAAGAAGTTCTCACAGAGACCCTATAGATTTATGTCATAATGTGCCAGTGTACGATGAAAGTAAACAGTCCCACCTGCCCGTGAAGGTACCTCTATTGCCCGTAGCAGATAGCGCACAGACTCTTTGAAGGGGCAAGATCTCACAACAATATAATATTGTTCATTAAATCTTGTAACAGCAAATTCTGCCTGGCACAATGGGAACTTTCTGGGCTCGTGTTACACTGTGTCACACAATAAGGCTCTCCCTGACATTTTTGACTGCTGTTGTGATAGAAATAAACAATACTTTAATGGCAGTATTGAGAGCTGAGGTATTTAAATGTGAGTGAAACATAAGGCCTGTAGGATAACAGTCTCCATGGAAGGACCTTTAACAGGGGGAAAATCCAAAAATATCCAATGGAAAATTAAAGAGCCCACACACTATTTGTGTGGGCTTAGAAAATACTATCATAAACAAAAGGCGTCTGATTTTTTTCCCTCTTTTTCAATGACATGAACAGATGCTTAATTTAGGTTGTTTTCTAAGATTGTTGCTTTACATCACTGCTCTATAAACCCACGCCTTCAAAGTGCCATAAAAAGAGGAAAATACAGAAGTTGCTAAATGGAGACTAACGAGTTACAGGAGCTGAAAATAACCTGTATGCATATTGCAATGAAATATGTGAGGGCTTTGGAGGAGGTAGCTGTTTGGGTTTTAAAAAAATTTTATTTTGAGCTGCCCATGACCTTCTCATGCTAATTTGTCTTTAAGCAGTGTATATTTATGTGCATAATATGGGTAGCTGGCTACAAAATAACATTTGGTTTTAAGAGAGATTAACAAAATCTCACTTGTCAAGACAGGCAGTACCCCAAAAAGAATGGCTTTCCCTCTTCCCCACCACCACAGAAAATACTTAGCTGATTTACAGATAGATCTCACCTGTCGCCACAGCATCAGGTACCACCATCTGCTGTGTAAGGCAAAATAGGATAATACTTGAACCAAGGATCTTACCTGGTTTAGTATACAGTGTGATCCTACGCGTCCTGTGATATTTGGACTTTCTAACATGTGGTGTTAACGCCACATTTAACTTTGTGTAGGAGGGTCTTGCCGATGCTCGTTTTGCACCACTAGTTTCATGTGTAGTCATGGGACACCACTTCGTCCCATGTGTGTCATGTAATTAATGAATGCTCTTGTAGCTGTGATTGCCTAAGAGTCCAAGTGAGATTCTGTTATCTGCTACGGAGAAAATCAAAGTCTGTAATATCTTTGCATTAGCTCAACCATTGGTCTAAGAAGCTGTATCAGGTAGTCTAATAAAAATATTGCTCTGCCTATAAACCTTGTCTTACTCTGTTGTAAATGAGTCACTTTTCATGATAGTTGATGAGAACTTGCATGTTGCATTGTGCCTGGATGGGTTTCTGAACTTTCCATCCACACTCCACAGTTTTATCTTATGTTTGGCAGAATATTGGCATAATTAAGATAAATGACTTACTATTTCTCTTTGGTTTGAAGAGTTACATGAAGCAGTTACAATGCCATTCATAGGACTTGTTTTCCATCCAGATGTATAAGTAATAGCTGATTATTGTCTTATAGACAGGTTGAATTGAATGTAACATTCACAGTCTACTTTTTACCATAGATGCTATTTGCAAATAGACAATTTTTCATTGTTGTGAGCTCACATTTTACGTAATTTCAAATTGTTCTCCAATGCAGTTGTGCATTTAGTGTAAGTGGTATAGTCTGTGTAAAATGGTGGAGCTGAAACCTGAAATACTGTAATCTGCCAGCAAATAGAGATAACTGAGCAAAGTGAATGCTGACCGCTTATACAAACGAGCAAGTTTTTACCTCCAATGGACTGAGCCTGAAAGACAAGTAGATGTACAAACTTTGGATGGGCCAGGTCAGCGGAGAGGGCCCGAGTTAAATGCTATGCTGTTTTGCTGTTGGCCTTTCACCTAGTAAAGCTTTGGGTTTAGCCTATATCGAATGGACTTGTATGCAAAGGTGTGCTGGGAGTGGCATTAGATTGCATGTGTTTTGTAGCATGAATGCAGAAATAATTGATACAGACAGGGGGTACCAGACATGTCTAACAATGAGGAGGGGTTTGGTATTCCACTTACAGAGCACGTTAATGGATTCCTTACTTCATCCCTTTGTGTGCCACACATTTTGGTCTGTCCTATGAAATACCAAGATTTTTTTCTAGATGGAAATCCCAAGGCTACTAATGTCATCCTTGCCATATTGAAAAATGTCCGTTCGATCCGGGATCCCTGCACAAACCTACACGTGACTTTTTGTATAATGAACTCTCTAGTTAATCATTGCAATAGAACTGCATTCAGTAATAACCAAATCCATGGGAGTGTATGAGTAGCACAATGCTGATTTACAAGAGTAAAAATTACATAATGACTCCTGACATTGACTTAAGATAAAGGGACTTCCGCAGTCTTTGCGTTACCTGGAATAAGAGCAAATGAAGGTGTTATATCATTTTCCCTGCAAAAGGTGGATTTTGACTGTCAGAAGACAGCACTCCACAACTGTTGCATTTTTTTCTTTCAACAGTACTCACCTCTGAGGCTTTCCTCGGTGTGTGAAATGTATGTGAGTCTAAGTGATATGATGATATATGTTCTTTCTGTCCCAAAGTATAGGGGTTTCTGAAGTATTGAAACAGCGCAGAAGTGCTGAAGCAGCATAGGTGTTTCTGAGGAAGTTTCACAGATCTCATCCCTATCTTTGCTCTATCTGCAGTTCTCTTGTAATGCTGTTGAACTATTCCAGTAGCCTTAATATGTTCATATTATGAGTATGGGTAATGAATGCTGATCCTCATGATGAACTAAGTGCCTAAAATATAAATAACATTGTGGCTAGTGAAGCTTTGCCTATATTAATATGCTTGGTCTCTTTACCTGTGCTTAACTCAGAAGGGCATTCTGCATATCTGTTCATTAAAGACATTTGCATCTTTTCAATTACTTTGCTTGAATGTAAAGTATTGGTGTAAAATGTTGCCCATCTTTTGAATAATCAAAAAGTAAATTATCATTTAAAGTATAAATTAAAAGATCATTAAGGCTTGGGAATGCAGTACTTCAAAGTTAGGGGAGTCAGAATTGAGGTTCTCCATGCAATTAATTCACCCTCCTTTTACTCCCCGCTTTTCTGTATATGCATTGTAACACTAATCTTAATTACACACATTTATGTGCGAGCACACACTCATACACACATTTACATCTGGCTCCTAGCCAGTGGTTCCCATTGCTTCCAATTTCTCTTTGCACCCACCTTGCTCTGCATCCCTCCATGTTCACGTCAGGCAAAGGCGATCTCCTCCTTCCCATGTTGGCTCAGCAAGGGGCAGCAGGAGGCCCTCTTAGAGACGGAGGCAGCTGAGCTGAGCCACTGTGTGACACCACACCAGTCCCCAAGGATGAGGAACAGGGTCACAGATGGCCAGCTGCATCCCCCTGAGCCTCAGATGGGTTGTGAGGGTCTGCAAGGGGTGGAGCTGCCAAACTGGACTGAGCCTCTGCTACTCCTGTGCCAAATGAAACTCTCAGAGGACATGACTTGGTCAAATTTATATGGTTCTTCATAGGAATAAGAGTCACAAATGACACTCCCATGTAAAATTTCAAGTCCCTGTTCCACTGCGTGGAACTTCTTCATTGAAAGTGATGTAAAAATATTTTAACTGTGTATCATGGTTTATGACCAAATAACAGTGGGGAGCCTAAATGGATTTTTAATCACAGGTATATGCAATGCAAAACAAAAAGTCAGTTAAAGTTCATGGACTCATGCTAGCAGCTATGCTAACTAGGCCTACCAAGGCAAGGAGAAACCAGTTTTCCTCAACCTCATTCTCAGAAAGGGCTGAACCGTTTTTGCTACAACTTTTTTTTTTCTTCAATATTTCTCTTTATTTGTTTTCCAGTCTAGAGTGTGTGCTCTAGTCATTCTCCTACCTGTGGTTAGTGTTATTCAAAGAAGACACACTCTAACTGAAACTTTGAGTTCCCTGCAGCTAATCCACTACCACCTTGCTTGTCTGAGAATCCTGAAAATACTTAAAATAAACATGTTTTTCAAAGTGGACAAGGCCGCCTTTCTATAACAAATGAGAACAAGAACAAGAAATCTTAGCTAAGAAATGTCTCTTTTTTCATCAGAACTTTGCATATGGCCAACTACCCTGAAACGTGTTGATAATTTAAGTAAATATTTTTCTACTGAATAACATTCGCCAAGTACATTTTTGGCTGGATATCAGCAATTTTGCAGAGGAGGATGACTGTGCAAGGCATGAATAAAGATGTAAATGGTTCAGTCTTCCCTGTGTGTAGAAGGAACATGTGGCTGAAGTGTCATGTCTGGAGTACAAGTTCTGATTTTTTTCAGATCTTAGCAGTAACTCCCGCAAGCCTAAAATAGCCAGGGCTCAGACTATTGGTATTTTGTAATATTCTTAGCAGCTAATAAGTAATCTACGCGTGCTTTTTCACACAACCTTGATGAACAATTTTGAAAAATAAAGCTGTGTAATAAATTACATCAGTCCCAATGAAAATGCAACAGTTGTGCAGCTCTGAAAGCCAGACACCCGAGCCACGATGGGAGGCCAAACATTCACAGGATGTCCTGGAGCCCACGATTTTTTCAGTGACACTTTCTAAACCCTCCTGAAGAAGATGGCTGCGACACAAGTTGACCAAGCATGTTGTCCGATCAGCATGGACAGCTGTGGCTTTAAACAATGACAGCCATTGTTAGGTCAATTTTAAAGTAGGTCCTTAAAGTTAATGTGATTATGCAAATGTTGCCCTAACTACCATGGCTGTCTTATATCCTTCACAAATGACTGCATTGTCACTTTTCATTACGTGCATACAGTCCTGGTGGTTTGGTGGTATCATTATATCTCTCGGAAATGGACCATGTAAAGGCCATTCACTGTTGGCACTGCATTGTGCTTTTCCTCAAGCAGACCAACCTTGACCCACAAATGAGGGTGGTAGGGATTTTCAGGCCAAAACCTGCGTGTGTTATTCACATGATTACTCCCATTGACTTGGCTGGAAACTCTTGCATCAGGCATGGAAGAATTAGGTTAAAACACAGACGTGAAATTTAGTTCAGTCAACTCTAAACTGCAGTGTATCTGGACAAATCTCTGGCAACCTAACTTCTAAGATAAATGGCTTTGTGTGAAATCACTTGCAACATGAATTCAAAAATTAATTCACTAGGGAAAAGAAAATGCCTTGGACCACTTCAGTATCTGTTTTTCTCCGTGGTGTCTTTATTATTATTAATTTGGTTTCAATCATGAAATACCCTTTTACAGAAATCTGTGATCACAAATGAGGAAGCTGAGAGATCTCAGGATCCATGTGTTCTGGAAGGTGGGACGTTTCAGGCGACTCATCAATTAGGGGACATGACTGATTTCAGGCTCTTGGTTGCATTGCTTTCAATGAAAACCAGTGACTTGCAGTTTCAGTTCTCATCACAGAAGATGTTCTCACAGCAATCTCTTGTTTGGATCGTTTTCTCTTTTTCTGAATACGGAGTCTGATGTTTGTCTGAATTCTGTCCTTTATGATTTTGGTCTGGTGGCCAAGAGTCTCCATGATCCAAGCATGTGACTTACAGCCTGTGATAGATCCAGACTGCTGGTTGGGATTTGGGCCTCCTCAGGGAAACATCCTTCCTTTATTTTTAATAGAATAAGTAAGAGTATATATGGAGAGATACATGAAGATATTTACATGCACCTACTTAAGTAAAAGTAAAGGAAAATCACCACCTCCCAGGGAAGTCAATGCTTCTCTTTTGCTGACTTGCAGCAGCTCTCTAACGAAGGCAAACTTCCTCAGGAGATTCAAGGACTTGTAAACTGCAAGGGCAACACACTGTGTTACTCAGTTGTGTTGTTCTACATGCGGCTTCTCATAACATCCTCATCACAGTAGCACCTGAACGTAGCTGCAGAACTAGGGTCACCTTGGCCAGCCTGTGTGCACAGCCAGCAGATCTGGTAAGTCCAGACTTACACATGTAGCAGCTGGGCTCTCCTTCTTCCACAAAGCCTAGTTCTACTGGGAAGTTTGGATTAGGGTATGAAAACCTGCTTTGGCATAGCAGGGCTGAAGCTGTAGCACCCTCAGCATCAGCTCCCAGAGAGTGCAGGAGCATGTCTGGGACATTGAGCCTTCTGGACAGCTATGGAAGAAGCTGTCCAGACAACAGTCAACAGTGGATTTCTGTTATTGGAAATCCTTTGAAAAAAGTCCGTTATGGGTGTTAAAGAGGAAGGAAGGAGAGCTTGTACCACTCTGACAGTTAGGAAGGCAAACCAAGGTATCATTTAAAATTTCACATTCAATCCATTCAAGCTGTCACATAAAAACCTTGTTGCTCCATTGATCAATTGCCAGAGAGGATGGTAACAGGTATTTTTTGGATGTCAGACAGAGAGCACAGCAAATCTCAGAAGTGACAGCTTAACAATAAGGAGGAAAAAAAACCTCCAGCGGCTTATTTTAATCATCGTGTAAATGAGTTTGCCGCTTTGCGATGCCTGTGGCAAAATCGCGGGGCAGGTGTGTGTCGGGTTGACTCCTCTCTCGTGCCGGTGGGGCTTTTTTTGAGATGCGAAGAGCAGCTATGCCAACTGGATGCAATGAAAGTCTGCTCTAGGAAGCGATGGTTTTTAGAGCGGTGATGGAGGGGCGACTATCACATCAGTTCTGTAGCTTATCATCATACGAACTGCATTTGTATTTGTTATGGGTTTTCTGTTAGAGGATGTGGCCACAAATCAGAGGTTGGCAAGGAAAGGATTACTCTAACCTCTTTGATTAGAGAAAGTTAAGGGTGCGCTTGCATAGGTGCCAGCTCAAGAGGTCTCCATGTGAGTTGCTGCTTCTGGGGTGCCACTGTGGACCCTTCGTGGAGCAGCAGGAGAACTCATCCCCGACCTGAGCAGCTGCTGAGAGGGTGCCAAAGCTGAGCCTAATGTGGCCCATCCTGCCCATTTCTGGTCAACCTCCCAGCCTGGGGCAAATCATCAGTGAAAGCCTTTTCTGCAAGGATGGGGGTTGACTGGAAGATGTTACTTGAGATAGAACCAGAGCTTGCTTTTCAGCATAGGTGATCCTGAACCTGAGGGTAACAGAAGTACTACCGTGACCACACCAGGCCCTCTCCTGAGTGGGCAGAGAAATGATCCATGTCCTTAGCCCTGACAAAGCACCAGCTTGGGCCCACTGATGTCACCAAGACCAGCGACTTTTTTCAAGCAATATTCAGCGGGGTTTGGGCCAGACCCCATCAGGGGTGCGTGCCTTGCTGAAAGAGAGCTGAACCCTCCACGAGCAGTTACGGGGTCAGAGGGGATGACCAGGAGGATGAGCAGGGCAGAAAAGAAAAGCAAAGTATCAGCTTTTTCTTTGTTATTCCACTGAAAGGTATTGTGGGCCTTTTCAGCAAACCACGGCTGTTTCTCTACTTAATGCTTAGGTGGAGCAAGGCTTGGCTGGGCAGGTAGAAGCTATCGCCCCGCGCAGGTTTCCATTTCCCTGCCGGCAGCACAGGCTTAGCAGCGCCTTTATCTGCACAGGAAGGCTGAGCCGGCGCCTCTGAGGTCTCCGCCTTGAGCTGGTAGGAGCGCAGATACCGAAAACCCATCGCTTAAATAGTGGCGGCCTCCCTTCGCCTTCAGATAGCTCCTGTGCTGATGTACGCTGATGAGAGAGTTAATGAAACATTAGAGGCAGCGGGGAGAGATAGGCACGGGCAGGAAAGCACACCTGCAGGCACCCTTTCAAGGCTCTCTTGGGGCTGACTTTATCGGGAGGGTCACGGCAGGCTCGCAGCTGGGCCGGCAGGAACCGGGAGATGCAGAGGTGGTGTCTATGGTTAGGGTAGAAACCCATTCGGGGAGAGCTTCCTGAAACTTTCTTCTTTGCCGTTTGCGAGGGCTTCTCTGACAGATGTGTGCACAGAGCGCATCTTGGAGTGGCAGCCAGAGGTGGCAATTTAACCGAGCAGTAAAAGTTGTTTCCCCACGAAATGAAATTTCCTTGGGTGTCAGTCGAGCGCATCTGTAAATGTGGAGCTGTGCAGGCTAAGAAGCAGAGACTCATTAAAAAAAATATATTAAAAAATCAGCAATTGTTCTGATACTCAAGTGGACTGGAAAAATACCATGTAGAAATGTAATGTATCAAGAGGGATTGTAAAAAACCCAACAACCTGATCACAAATGATCTATGAAAAAATAATAGCAGATCTACAGCCCTTATCAATGAGGTGTATAACCACTGCCAGCCTGCAAACACGGCTGAAGGCAGAATTTGGACCTTGATGGTCTGTCTTCATTATCTTACCCACGTCAGTCCCTGAGAGCAAAATAGTCACAGACAAGTGTATGCTGGTGCTGGGGACTTCAGTGAAAACTGCTGAGACATCGAAGTCAAGTTCAAAGAAAAGAGGCAAACAAAGGGAACAAATGCATTTGGTCAGGAAGCACAACTTCTGTTTGAATTACGACATTATCCTGGTGATTGGAAGATGTCTTTCCTTGGCTGCCCAGGGAAACCACCACCATTGCTCCTGAGCAACATCTGGGCTATTGACTGAATCCGCCCCTGCTAGGCAACAAGGAGGCAAAGAAGATGCAGACCAGTGCCTCAAAATCATTCTTTCCTGAACTGAAATATTTTCAACATCCTCTTTTCCACTTTTTGCATTTAAAAAAAAAAATTTTTTTTGAAAAAAAAGATTTCTAGGAGCAAGGGCTTTTTTTGTCCATCTCTCTTATCTCAAATCAGGGCTGGGGTAGAAATACATTTAGATGTGGCAGGAGTAAGAGGAGGTGATGGTTATGATGCTCCAATCACAGCCCTACAGAAACACCCTTTGCTTACGTGCCTGAGTGTACGGGTTTGAGGAAGGGCTCCTGGCCATTGATTTAGTTGGCCTGGATAAGGATCAAGATTACAAACACTGAAAAAAAACCCACCTTTTCTTCTGGCTTTTTTGAAGGATCACTCTGTGCTACAGAAAGTTCAATGCTGCGCTCTGTGCTTTACCCTCAGCAGACTTGTTATTTTGTCTCCTAACTACAAAGTCTGGCTCTTTTATTCAAGCTGTAATGTTTTTCCCCAAACCAGTCCAAGCTCTGGCACTTTTTCAGTTTAGGCCTATAGCTGTCACATAGGTCAGACCTGTGGGAGCTGAACCCCTGGCACTCTCTGCATAGAGAGCCAGAGAATTACAAGCTCTAGCTGGGAAACACCTCACACTCCAGTATTTTCCTTTATTTTTGCCCTGGCTCCTTTGCCTCTTCATTTTTAATTAGTGGCACATGCTGAAATGATAATTTAAATTCTTTTCAGAAATCAAAAGAATTCCCACTGACAACATTATTAAGTTATAATTACAGTGAAGAAAAAGGTTAATAGGAATTTGAGCCAAATATCTACTCTCCATTAAATGAGGACTTGACTGAACCTGTTTTCCCTTCATTTTGGTAGGTTACTCTAGGCTTAAATGAGTCCGGGATGGCTGTACACCTGTGCAAAGGGCCACCGTGAGGCCAAATAGCCATCGCCAAGGCCATTTACATGGACCTGTCTGGGGACAGGTCTCGTCTGACTGATGCTCAAGATTGAATTTAACAGACAGGTAGGACTTGTCTTGGACTTCTGAAAGAAAGATACGTGTTTCAGACAGCAAGCAGAGCGTGGTCACGTGGGGACATTTGTGTGAGAAAGACATGTAGGAGGTGGCACTGTGTTGCAAAGCAAACTTAACGAGTATTGGTAGGGGAAAAATAATCAGGTTCCTGGGCTACAGCAGTCAAACAAAGCCTCTTCCTTTGCTCATGCTGAGCGCCACATGCATGCAGAAACATATGCAAATCAGCCTTAATCTACCGAATGTTTTGCATTTTCAATGAAATGAGAAAGGGGGAAAAAGAAACATTTTCCTCTGTATTAGCTCTCAGTGTGCCCATCAACAAGACAATTATTGCAATGGTTTTGCATGTTAAAAAGGGGTTTTAAAGCAACTGAAGGTGTCAGGAAAAAAAACCCCAATCCTTATGCTGGACACCTGCAGGGTGAGCCTCCACGTTTCCCAGCACTGCACCAAACCGGGTGCTAGAAAACCAGCTGTTCAAACTCTGCCACGCTCAGCGCAGCTACAGCTGGAGCCCTACAAGGCAAGAGCTTTGCCTGGAAGACCTGTTGTAAGCTTGCTGTTTCTTTTTCCCTTTTTTTTTTTTTTTTTTTATTTTTCTTTTAAGCTGTAACGTGTTTTTTAAGCTGTGGCGTGCTTCAAAGGCTGACCTTTCTCTCTTCCCAAGTTGCACACCATCGAGTGCCGCAGTCCTCCCTCCCGTCTTGCACAAGTGTTTCTACGGCACGAGCCCACAGCCTTCGCACGGGCAAGTAAGTGCTCCCGCAGACCTCCCCTTCTCTGCCATCCATACCCAACACCGACCAGGGTCCTGCCTGGGGTAACTGCTGCCAAAATACCTCCGGGCTGGCTCTTCCCCCATCCCCCAGAATCTGGTGAGAGCCACATTCCAGATGGGAAGCACAGGCAGAACTTGGAGGGGGCTGCCACAGGCACCAGTGCCTTCTCAGGCTGCAAGCCAAAAGCACATCAGAAGAGATGCAGAAGGGATGCTAAAGGTGGAAAAGGACTTTTTGCTCCTCCTTTTCTGTGCACAGCATGGCATGAGGGGGTCAGTGCGTGGCTTGGGCTGGGAGGACTGGGTAGGCCAGTAAGGAAGGAGAAAAATGGACTGGAAGGCACTTCTGGGGTCTATCAGCCCATATTGGGTGGCTACACAAGCTTGGAAACAGGAATTATTTCCTTCACGGAGCTCAAGACTGCTCTCAAGAGTATCAGTCTGACTTTGAAGCACTTGCATCAACTTAAATTTCAGCAATTTATTTTCAAGCTACTAAATAAAATGCAATTTTTTTCCTGGCAGGTTGCATTTTTTTTCTCTTTTTTGCTTTGGTTGGCAATTGCTTTTACTCCCTAGCGTTCCTGGGGCTGAATGTCCTCAGTGCTTACGCTGCATGGGGCTCTTCAGGTCTGCCCGATTATATGCTGTGCAGCGTAACGCACCACCTTGCACCATATATTCATAGAATCATAGGGTTGGTTATTCTCATCTCTGGTCTCTTAAGACAAGCGTGAAAAAAAAATCTGTCCTACAGTATAGGAACTCCAGAATATTTGGCTCTTACTTGGTTGGTTTCTGATCTGATGGTCTTGAAGAAATAAATTAGGCAGCACTTGGGGTGAACAGCAGTTTTGCACTTAAGGTGCAGTCAGCCTCCCGCCGGCTGAACCTGACCTGGCTTTGGTGTCACTAGAGATGTGCCTCGAGTCCACAACATGCTCAATACTTACTGCTTTGTGCTGTGCTCCTTCCATTTCCTGAGCAATCGATGAGAACCGAGGATGCTGAGGCTACCTATGGTGTGCAAAACTCTATTCCTTACTTATCTAAGTGTGCTTGGAAAAAAACTTCTTGCCTAGATTGTTGCCTATAACAACAGCGCCAAAACACTAAAGACAAACAAGATTAGGCGACCATGCGGGTTTAAGTAAAAAAGAACACACTTTATTTATCTACAAGGCAGTACATTGTCGTATAAAAAATTAAGTGCAGATGAAGCTGCACCAAATGCTATTAAGGCAGCAAAGCCAGAGGCTGTTATAAAAAAACCCCAAACAATAAAAAAAAATAAAATAAAATCAGTGTTTTGCCATATCGATAAAGATTTGGTATGGCAGTACGAAGAACCATATATTTCTAAGAACCTGATTCGGTACACAAGACCCAAGTTAGGGAACAATTAGCTAGACATGGAACAAAACAGACAACATGAACAAGACAGTGTTCTCCCAAACATGTGAAGGTGCAATGCATGCTGTTACAAACCAATGAGAAACAAAACAACACATCCAGACACACAAAAAAAAAAAATCTCCCAGGAACAGTGTTCAAAAATATTGCTTATAAAAAAAGGGGAAAAAATATAAACGATGTAAAAAAAATTAAAATAACAAGGTCTGAAATGCTAGTGCATAGTCAAATTAGCTAACATCAACATTTGTTTTCTTTCCATATAAAGCTCTACTGCTCCTTTTACACTAGCAGCATGTCTACACGCTAAGGTCTGTAGCAGCAAAACACAGTATTCATTTGGCATTTACAAAATTAAATTACTGAATAAAAATATAATTTTTCTCATAAATCTATGTTTCATACAGTAATATTTTTTAAAGCAAGCTAATTATCCCCCCCCCCCAACAGAAACACACAATGTATAATGGTCTAGAACCATAACAGAATGAAAGAGTATTTCAAGAGGCATGGATGTTTGAGCATTCACGATCTTGATCAGTTTTCCCCCTTTGCACAGACTAGCGTTTGTAGTAATGCTTTTCACTTCGGTATTTTACACCAATGCATTTTGTTCAGTGATTTAAAATATATCTGTTTGAGTACCTGCTCTTTTATTATTTAAAATAAAAAAATAAAAAAAGAAACAAACAAAACCCTACCCCTGGCTAACACATCACTGAAATAACAATACTGGTGTATTAGGTCTGCTTGATCTCAAAAAGTACAAAAAAATTACCTTTATTGTAAGTCTGCACTTAAGATCATTAATTAATGATTCGAACTTAATACCTAATAATTTAGGCAAGTATCATTTATTAAAAAAAAAAAAAGAATCCTCTTAAGTTGGGTGAAATCCAACAAGTATATATATGCTGTGTGACTAAATGCACTTTGTGCTGCTCCCAACTGTTGTACCACAACAAAGATAGGCTCTTCTCCCATTCATGAAAAGTTTTCATGCCAAGGAACAGGAATTTTCCCAGCAGAGGTGAAGTGTTCTCGAAATAATGCTTCTCTGTCCGTCGACCCTTTCACATCACCAGAGTCCGGGTGGGGAAGGCGGCCATGTACTTGCGGGCCTGATCCGTCAGGGCCATCTGATCCTCGATCTTCCCGCAGGACGCTGACTCCCAGGCATTGTTCAGATGCTAAATTAGAAGTGGGCAGAGAGATTTGGGGTGAAAGTCATGCCATTTATTTGTAGCCCCAGCCAAAGCTGGGCCCGCTCGTGATTAAGTGTTGCATGAACACACGGTAGGATGTTCTCCCATCTCCAGAGAAATTGAGATCTCAGCACGACAGGCAAAAAAGTATCATCCCCCACTTCCCAGTTAGCAACGGGAGGGGTGGGCAGACGATCTGCAGAGGGGCACACCACAAGAGCCAGGCTCCAAACTTCCCCACTTCTCTCTTAGTGTTTCTTCTCTACAAGGCCATATCTATAGACTTGTCTTTAATCCTCCCTTTCCGTGAAAGGTCTTAAGGGAGAATTTACTTGCAGGCGGGCTTTACAGATGGGCCAAGTCCACAGTTACAATGTTTGGTGCTATGACCACACACAAATTCCTGCCGAACCTCCATTCTAGAAATACATCTGAGCCTCCCCTGTGCTCCTTGAACGGACTTGACAATCCTGAGAGCCTGACCACAGCCAAGAAGTCCCGCGCTCAAAGCTGCTTTCACCTGTGCGCAGCGATTAGCATGTGCCCATCAGCACATCAGCACAGCTCCTCCGGCAAGGGAGAAAAGGCAGGGGGGGGACAGGACGGACAACTCTCGGCAGAAACAGCATTTAAATTATCGTGTAAGCCATTTCACTTCTTGTGGTATTTATGGAGGTTACAGACACCATTCAGTATAATGTTAAAGTGAGATAAAACTATCTGCTAGAGGGCTGTGTGCGCTGTATTTATTTACTCACTACACATGTGAGATGTTTCTCATTGCCTTGAGCTATAAACAGTAATGAAATTTCAAAGCTCCTGGAATTTACCAGTATACACACACATTTACACACACTTATTTTTTTTTCTATTGAACTCTTTCACTTACTCAGTGTGCCTGCGTTACCACATTGATATATTCCCTAAGCCTTGAATCAAAACTCTATTATTATATAGAGCTAGTTGTATGAATACCCTGCATTCCAAAAATGCAGACAACTGTGCTTAACGGAAAGCTGCCTGCCAGCAAGGGGATCCCAGTACTGCTGAACATTGAGAACGTCTATACCCAAGATCCACCAACAAAGCCAAGCCAGAAGAAAACCACCTCTCTTTGTCTCTGCTTTCAACAAGGATCAGCTTTGCAGTGCAAGATCTCCATTGCCCAACGAGATGGTCAAAGCCTTCCCAACACCTAGGACACTGGGTGAAGCATAATTAGTGGACTGCAAACCATCTGCTAAGAGCAGAACTGCCCCGGCGTGACCATGGCTCTTTACACTGCTCCTTCTAGTTGCTAACTGTGCAAAAGGATCCTTACATTATTCTCTGGCCTAAATGTTTAGAGAATGCTCTTCTGACTGTAAACAGCGTTATCTTAGACATACGCACAGTAAAAGGCTGGGCAACATATTAAATATAGATAATTTCTCATAACGCGCCCTAATCAGGGCACTGGTACAAACACAGGGACCGAGGTTCCCTGCCTGGGAGGGCTTACAGTCTAAAAGGGACAAAAGCAATGAACAAGTAAGCAGCGTGGCCAAGATGAGGACAAGCATGTTAGTCCTCTGCGAACTTCTGCAAAACTCCTGCTGAGCATCAGTGGGAGTTCCCCCGCGCGAAGGAGAACCAGGTCAGGCCTCACGTCATGAAGTTTCTGCAGCTTTCTGTGGGAGAGCCGCATCTGTGAAGTGAACAAACATGCCATACCGGAGTGGTTCACCTTTTTCTTGAGGGGTTCAGCCTGGGCTGGCTGCGTACCTTGTGCTGTGGCTCAGCCTGGGGCAGAGGCCACAGCCAAAAAGCAGGTGTGACATACTTTCTGCAGGCCACAGACACGCATGCGACACGCCGCAGCTCCTTTTATGTTTTGGTTCAACAGCTTCCCTGGTAGCTTTTTCAAAGGCACCTACATCAGCTAGGAACCTACAGCCTCCTATTGATCCTCAGCGGGACTCGGGCACCTGCGAGTATTTTACCATGTTTTTTTAGAGGTATTTGCACCAGGGACCAAGTTAATGCCTGGTACGATGCCATCGGTCTTACTCAGAAGTCTGATTTGGTCCATATACCTCAAAAGCAGTTGGTAGTTCCAGTATATCCTTCATATCAAAGGACAAAAATATGTGCCCAAAGGTTATTTCCCTGTGATCTCCCAAAGCTTCAATGGCCTAGTCTAGAAATGAGAAATCAGCAGTTCCTTAAATAACTGAAAACACGTAAGGAAAAGTCCATCTATCATAGCATGTCAATTTTTAAAAACAGAAGTAACTTCAGGCAAGGAGCGTCCTGATTTCATAAACTAGGCTTAATTGTTAGTATCTACACTGAGCTCTTTGTATTAACAGCCATGTGCTTAGAAAAGAAAAAAAAAAAAAATAATAAATCTGTATCCTGCTATCATCTCCAGCATCTCAGCAGGCTGCTACATGTCACTCATTCCACTGAAAGCCTGGTCTTCGCTGAACCTGATGTCAGCGCGGCAGGAGCCGCTGGGGCAGGCAGCAACCCTCTGCCCTCCCTCCCGGTTCGCCCCCCCCAGCGCCCCGGGACACGGCGGGCACCACACACAGTAAGCGGCGGGAGGATCTGCTCAAACCCCCCCGACTCCAGCCTCCTTGGAGCAAGTTTTGCTCTAGAGACAGCACAGGACAATCACCTCACAGAGGTTTGATCCTTGTATTATTTTCCCAGAAATACTTTACACTATTTTTTTTTTCCTTCTTATGACAAATTTATAAAAAGAGACTCACTTTGCAGTCTCACTGACGGCGGTGGAGCTTTGGTCTAGTAAAGAAAGCAGAATTTGACCCAAAGTAGTATATTCACTAAAGCAGTATATTCACTATGACTGTTTTCAATTTTGTCCTGGGGAGCTAATATAACATTTTTTAAGTGGGTGCTTTTAATAAACATTTTCTGCCTGAAGCCTTGGCTCCTGGCAGCCAACACCAAACCAAGCACAATGCCTTTGCCTTGCCAGCCCTGCAGCGCAGCGCTGGAGGCACGTGCGAAAGTCATCCCGACGGGAGAAGTTTTCCTTCCCTCTTTGACAGGGAATGCCAGGTCCCAGGACTCAGGCAGGGCACTTTGCTGGGTCTGGGTACATGAACTCCCCGATCCTTATTAAAAAGGGGAAAAGCACAACGCCTCCTTCCACATCAGCATCACAGTGGGTATTTCCTGGTCTCTGTTATAGGATAGTGACAGCAGAAAGCAGCGCTCAGCAAACATATTAAAGGGAAAAGACCCAATTAGAAAGCAAGAGGGGTGGAGGAAACCAGCACAGAATCCCAAGTCAGACCGCTCCTTTTGCAGAACTCTCGTTTCATCTCCCCTTATCACAGTTAAAGGTCCAACTCTGCAAATCAATGGACGGAAACGCAAAAGGCCTGACACAAAATCCACCGAAATTGATGGGCATGTTTTTATTGATTCAGTGGATTCATCCCGCTTAAAAAATCCAGCTGTCTAAGAGTGAGGTATTCATTTTGGCATCTGAATCCCTAGCCAGTGGGGAAAGAGAGGGATTTCCGCAGTACAAGTCTTTTTTTTTTATTATTGCATCAAAAAGCAGGAAACTACTCTTAAGTTTTGCTGTCAATTAAAAGAATTTAAGCCTTTTCAGCCAGTACTTCCAGTAGTATTTTTCTCTTCCATGCACAGCAGTTTTCTCTCTTTAAGTTAAAGCAAGGACCAGGGTGGAGAAGGTATACTACTATGAGTTCCCATGGGATAAAATTACAGACCCACGGTACAATTCCAGCTATGTCATTCTCCCCAGCTCTTTTTTTTTTTTTAAACCTCAGTAATCCTACCAGCACATCCTTTTCCTGGCAGCAAAACTACCTCATTTATCCTGTAACGCGCCTTCAACTGCCCTCAGGCAGAAGCGAACTGTAAACAAACTGTCAAAGCTGTAACTGGGATATCCAGTTAAAGGACTCTGAATAAAAACTTGGACCATCTAGAGAAAACAGACCAGAGTAAGGAAAGACAAGCAAAACTGTGGAAAGGTGCTTTTCAAAAAGAACTCATGCTTCTGCACTCGCAGCCTGGACCGCCTTCTCATGGGCTGTCTGCACAACTTGAGAAAGCTCTTGCATTACAACACCCTGCGTGTCGGGAGAGGATGCCAAATCCCAACGCTGCTCCAGTCCTGCAGTACTGAGCTCCCAAACTGATGGAAATGTAGTAAAAACTTTTGGGCAAAGAACTGCCTTAGAAGACAGATTGTAAATCTACATCTACGCTGGCAGGTGTCTTCAGCAGCTCCAGCAAAGTTGTTGGTGCTACATATGTTCGCATTAATTTAGCCAAATTGTGCTGGCATTTAAAACCAAAAAAAGCCAAAATGTTTAAAATACTCAGAAGGCTCCGACTATTAGAAGGTATCTTATCGTGGTTTTCTACTGCAAAAAGCTGATTTCTTGACAGTTTTCCCTTAGATTACACAGTACAGAAATTCACAGAACATGCTGCTGAAAAGGCAGTTTGCAACAGAAATGCAGTACTCATTCTGAAACAGTAAAAAAATCAACGCCCTAAACAAAGCAATTTCCAAGCAGAATATGATGCGTATCCTGTAGAATAGTATGGCTTTCTACTCTTGTAAGGATGCAGAACCAAAAGAAGCCCTTTTACTTATTAAGACCAGACCGTAAAGACTAATTAAAAACTCAAGAGACCATAAATGCATTCTACTTCATTCGCTAAGGCAGAGCACTATTTCTGCTCGTGTTGCTAGTTGTCCTCCGAGGAGGCATGGGGCAGCCTTCTCCTAAACGCTGGGGCTTCCCCAGTTGCTCAGAAATACAGCTTGCTAAATGTGAGAGAGTAAGATGGTCCAACTTTTCATTATAAGCCTGATACCAGAGCCAGAAAGAGCTACTTGGTGCTTTTATGAGCTTAACTCTGTAGTCCTTACTCCGACAAAACTCCTGTTTGAGAGGTATGAGCTTTCCAAGTAAGATTAATGGGGGAGATATGGAAATGGACTAAGCACCTGTAACTCACATAAAGATATTCAGTCACTTTCTACTTTTCTCCTTAAGTAAATTTTTTTTCTTCTTTCTGAGAGACCATTGCCTACTTGGGGCAGCTATAACTCCTGCTGTCGGCAACCTAAATTCTGCTGCCCAGGGAGGAAAACATGCGATGACTGACCTGTAACTTCCGACAACCTCCTCTTGCTTCCCTCACCTCCTGGACATGTCCATCACTGGCCAGAGAAAGGACCACACAAGTGAGGGACATCCCACAAGGCCCCCTTGCCTTGCTGTGCAAACCTTAAACCTCCCGGGAGCCGAGCACAGCCTGCTTCCCCCTCTCCCATCACTGAACAAAGAAGAGTATGAAACTTTGGGATCTTCTTGCCCCAAAAAAGGAGCCACGGAGAAAAACCAGAGAAAGCCTGCTGCTGCAGGAGAGCGTGCTGCCTCGCCTGTACGTTTTGTCTGACAACTAGCTGCAAATGAAATTCCACATTTCACTTTTTAAACGGAGAAAATTAAGCTTAATGACAGCTCACACTCTTGAAAAGGTTAACCAAGTAACTGTTTTAAAATCCTTCAAACTTACTCTTTAAAGAAAATGGTTACACAAAACCGCTGAAAGTCAGGAAATTCGAGCTGAAACGTGTCAGTCTGTGGTTAAAAAATGGAAAGTGACAGGAGCTAGGGGTTGAAGAACATTCTCTTTAACTTGCAGGGCTTCTACCTTGTGTTGTTTCCTTTGTTACTGGGGGAAGAAGATATCAAAGTGGCGCTATTTTCTTAAAAGGTTCCATTTCATGGTGTCTTTTGATAGCCTGCAGGGTTAGGTGGATGGTCTATGATTTAGCCTACTTTTCTAGCTGTAAAAATGTCTATGTTAGGATAGTTTGTATTATGTACAGCTACTTGTTTGATTGGCTACAGGACATAATGTGAAATAAAACATAGCTTTTACACAAGAACAGCCAGAAACGGAGTTCTTACGTAACCTCTCACAAGGCCCTATTCAAGCAAATGCTCAGTACAGATCATCAGCCTGCCTCAATAAGGGCTTCGCACGTTATCCCAAAATCTTAACCGGAAAAGTTCCCAGGGAGGCCAAAATCTCCCTACAGAGAAACTAAGCATTGTCTGAGTGACAAAAATACAGGATGCAAAAATATAGGTTGAAACTAACTCCACCAGTATAAAGCATGAGTATTTGGGATCCATGCAATGGAGCGTAAGAGCAATTCCGCCCCAAGGCAACACGTGGGTTGGTGAGACGTCTCCTGTTCCTGCCAGGGAGAGAATATCCAACGCACAACTGGGAGATTTGCCATGCAGGATAAAAGCTGGCCGAACCTTCATACCTTACCAGAAAGACCCCTCACACAGCTGCCTTTACGTCCAACACTTTACATAGACTTAACCAGGGGGTCAAATGAGGATGAAGACCAAACTCTTCTAAAATGTAAGGGGACTCTTTCTCCCACTGCACTAGTGCAAAAGTGATCCCACCACATTCCCAGTGTAAATATATGTGGCTACCTGACCTCACATGCCTAATGATGCAACACGCAGTTCCTCCTAAGTGATGGTGAATCACATCATGCTATCTGATATGGTCATCAACTATTATTTACCAAGTTGCGTATGATCAGTCGTGTGTCCAAAATTCAGTAAAAAATATCCTTAGGGATTGCTTTGAACATTTGTTACTCTTGCCTTCTCTGGAACTTAACAGCAAAACAGCCAGTAGTCAGGCACTTTGGTGAGCCTATTGCTAGTCAAATATCTTTTTCTTTATGTAAATGCAGTGTAAATTATTAAAGCAATGAAAAATACTGTAGGCTCATAAGCATGGTACCTCCCTCTTAGGTGAGTTCAAATTTAAAAGAAAATGGAATTTTAAGAACCAAGCATATTAGAAGCATATGGGGGGAAAAAAAGTTTAGTGCTCTCTTTCTTTCTTTCCCTCTTGCCTCTTCACACGCACATCCCAAGGTGCAAAGAGTGCTATAATTCTTACTTGAACTGAAGTCAATGCGAATTTGCCCAACTAAGAACAGTTGGGTCAGGCCCAAAAGATTAACAGCAGCAATGTAAACATATGCAGGCACAATTAAATTTCACCCAGCTGCGTTCCCTGTTGTTTCACATCTACCTGCGTGCAATCAGTGGATTTAATCCAGTCTTTGTGTGAGCGTCCGTGCATGTGTACATATATGTGGGCAATATACCAAATTATAAACTAAAAAGTGTAAGAATGTGCTAAAAACTGGTCATGTACAAAATGCTACCAGCCAAAATCAGGCACAAACACTAACATTTTCAATTGCTTTGCACCCTTTAGACATGCTGTGTCCTCATCACAGATGTCTGGCTCCACTGGGACGGAGGGGAAGAAGCATTAAGGCGGACCAGCAGCAGTTTCTGGTGCAAAGCAGAGCCAGCCCATGTGTCCTTCCTGCGCTGTACAGGGACACATTCCCTCTGACATGAAGCCAAGCAGCCTTACCAGAGATGAAGAAGATTCTCCCGTTTAACCATGACACTAAATCCAAATCAGAGAGCGCAGCAATCGTCAGACAAGACCTCATTGTTATAAAAACTCTGTATTTCATTCCAAAAAAGCTATCTGTGCCACCATCACAAAAACCCCTAGCCTCATTCTTCATTTAGGATTACATTTCACCTGAAACACTCAATGTTTCTTCATTGGCAGAGAGAACGATTTTACCTTCATACTGGTTCACCATACATACTGCATAGTATGCAGTTCACAGTTACATACTAAATATTCATTTTTGGGGCTTGCTACAACTACTTTTTCTTTCAGTTCAGCATATTTTAAACACTGAGATGAGTTGGGAAGTAACTTTTAACTCTGTTCCTACTTAAGGAAAAGTCCTCTTTATCCACATAATAAAGAGGACGTGATTTTAACATGCAAAACTAAAGGCTTTTCCTGACCAAGGACTGAAGAATGGGATTGAGAATGGCCCACAAATTGATTTGTGTAAACTTCCTGAACACAATCAGCGTGAGTGAGGAGAGAAGGTTAAACAAGCCCTTTCATTTACAGCAGCTTGTAAAGAAATTATTTTTAGATAGCAGGAAACATAACACTGTTAACGCCGAAGATCAAAAGATCCTATTTCACAGTCATCTCAGATGCTTCATCTTTATTACAGGCAGAGTGCTGGCAACTACCACTCACAGGACAACCCACAACATACTCTGTTCGGCTACCTGAAAATGTTGCCTTAAACCTATGGAGGAGCCCAGAGCTTGGCTGGAGGACATGGCCAGGCATCAGGGCGCTGGCAAGACAGCGGGACCAGCAGCCTCCATCCATGCACCAGCTGAGGAGCTCCATTGACCCTCCTGCAAAGCTGGAGCCCTGGGCCTCCTTTGCCCTGAGATGGTCTGGATTCAGTCCCTAAATAACTGCCCTAACGCAGGGGCAGTGGATCTTCAAACCTCTGAGACACCTACAGTGGTGCGGCTAAGAAACACGGTTCATGAGAAAAGAGCAAATAAGCAACAGGGGGTGTGAGTCTTTCTTTGGCCCCTAAGGACACCCCCACGCAGAGGGGAGATGCAGTCCCCACTCTCCATGCTGCTTTCCATCAAACGATTCTGCAGTGCAAAGTACAAGCCTACTCCGTGGCAAACTGTGCCAAAGAGGGACATGTGTGAAATTTTAATATCTCACTTTGTAATGGCTGGCTAGAGATGCCTAATCAAAACCAGGTTTTGTTCATTCCTTCCTACTGGAAATAACCCCTAATGTAAATTCTGGAAAGAGGGAGGAAAGAAAGGATTAGCCATGTGGACTGTCTGTCTGAAAGTCAGGAACTATGGAGTTTTAATTTCTTTTCTGACAGTGACTCACTCTGGGGAATGAGACACTTTCCCTCAATTCACCCATGTGGAGAAAGAATATAAAATCACTTATTCATCTACCTCGAAAATATGGGCTGTGGTGGAAGGATAATTGATCATTATCTACACTGCGTTTCGTTCTCTGAATGACTTCTGTCCACAAGGGTTGACAAAGAGGCTGCTAATGACTTTGGTAGGCTTTGGATCAGGCCCTGTGTAACAGCTATATTTTAAAATACAGCAAATTTATATGTTTGTTAACACCTGGAAAAAGCATAAGTATGTAAAACCCAGCCTCACATTTGGCTTACTTTAAACAAGTCGCACATTAAATTCAGTTCAGAGATTCCAAGACGTACAACCAGCCATAAGCATTACGAGGCCCCTTCAGACCACCGATTATTATCAGACCACCACCAGAACCACATTTCTGGTGCCACCTCAGCCTGCGCTCAGGGAAAGGCCATCCTGGTGCTTGGCTGGGCAAGCAGTACTGACCACATCTGTGCCAGACAGCCAGGCAGTGCCAGAGTCTCTGATTTTGCCCTGAGGCCAGTGACAAGTTATGGCCAACACCACACCACCCAACTCTCCTGCCCTCCAAAACAGCAGAGCCGCCTACAAGAAGTCAATAGGAAAAAGCCTCTGGACTACGTTAATTCTCGATCCTACCAATTTAACACCGGAGCCAGCTGAGTTACAATGCCCCACGCTTTGCCCTGTTTAGCTTCCTGGCACAGCTGTAGCCTCCGCATCCTCACGCCCCAGAGGTAAACTGAAATTCTCAACCACGTTCATCTGAACGTTTCTTTCTTCCATACTCAAAATCACTCTGTGAGAAAGCGATACACATACTTATTTTTATATAGAAATGGTATTTTTAGCAAAGAATAGTTACCTGCAGAGGACTAGCTAGTGGCCTGTTCCTAGGTACTGCAAATGTTTTGTGAAAACTACCATCCTCTTCAGACACGGGCATCTTTAAAATGGAGCTGGTAAGAAGATTCTGAAGAGGAAAACAAGAAAAAAAAGAAAAAAGAAACAGTTTTCAGTAACTCAAGAGAAAAACCCGAAATCAAATTTATTAAAAACAAACTCAGACCGACTGCAGAGGGTGCAACACTGGGCACGGTCCCAGACAGAGCACTCAGCCTGGGAGCAGACCTCAGCCTGGTGTCCTGGGACTTGGCTGTGCAGAGCATTGCCACGTGCAAAGGTTTTTCATCCAGTGAAACTCCCAAGTGCAAGACTAATAGCAACACCGAGTAGTCCTGGTGAAGCAAAGGGAACCGTGCTCATGCAAGGTCTCCTTTGCACAAACCAAAACAGACTCTCTCTTTCTTTTACCAGTTTTATCTCTGTGACCTAGTCATTTCTATACACAGGTGCAGGCATCCTCCAAGCGCAGGCTCTTTACAAAGCCTGTGGGCTGCACAATGACTGCAAATTCTGCTACCTTCTATAGGCAGGCATTACAGTGATCTAATTAAGAGCAGGATTTTGCTTCTTATGCTTAGCACAGGAAAACGATATGGAAATAATGAATAATGCCTACTCGTGAGGAAGGGCAGACAAAGTATTTTCTCTCTTGCATTTAAGAACTAAACAGGGATGTAAAACAGAGAAATCATTTGGTGGTGTGAAAATTTGCACTTACTGGCACATCTTCCATAGTAGATGCATGTGTAAAGAGCTGAGTGTTCAGGTTTTCTCCTTCCCAGTGATTCGAGCAAAAAAAATTTCCAGCTTTATCTGTTGGAGACTCCACCTGAAAGCAGGAAAGGCACCATGACAAAACCCAATACCTAACTGAGCAGAAGGAGAGTTAGCTGTCAGTTGATTAATAAATCGAATAAATCTTCTAAATCTTCTTCACAGCCGTGCATAATGCATGTTTACAGTATTGTCTTTTACAACACCCTTGCTCTTTGCAGAAGAAAAAAGTTCAAGGTTCTCAAAAGAATCCCCACCTAATAAAACTTTGAATACTTGCACTCAGCACTCTGTCAGTATTCAGAAGTTTAATCCCCTAGAAAGGATTGAGAATATATGTATTTTTAGAACTTTAGCAACAAAGTAATATAATGCAATGTCCTCAAATGTTCAGGTTTCTAAGTCACTCCATGGAGCTGGGTCCCCGTGGGGTTCTTCTATAGTTTTCACCAATATTAGAAAGATTCAATCCAAATTCCTGTCTAATTTTTTTTTTCTTTTTAAGTTTCAAACGAAAACTGCATTAGAACGGCCCAAGCAAACCCCTGCTGAAAACAGCAGAAAGACTTCTATGGAAATCAATGGGAGATGAATTAGGCATGCCTAGTATACTATATAGAACCGACACTAAGATCTTGGGGCTCACATGAAAGAAAAACAGACACAGCTATTTAACAGAAAACGCATTGGTATAAGTTTCTCAGCAAAGAGTGCTGAATTAAATTGCCTCAGGTAAGTTTGAGATTTACCTCTTGTTTGATTTTCTTCAGCAAAGGGGGTCCACTTTCATGTAGCCCAGCCACTATTGCAGATTCCTCCGACTCCTGCTTGATAACGTCCTGTAGATCTTCTACAAGATGAGTCGGAGTTTGAGGCTGAAAGGAAGAGATGTTATATCCAAGTCCCAGAACATCTCTCTGCACTAATATCAAAGCAACTTTTATCATTGTTTCCTTCTTACCAGCATCTTCAAAGGACCATATTTGATTTCCTGAGCTGCAAGTGCGTTTTTGAATGGAGTGGGTGTTCTTGGAGAGCTCTCTAATATCGACCTCTTGATTGCTGGAGTTCTGAAACTTTAAAAAGAGGGAGAAAAACTTTAAAGGGACATGCTTGGAAATATTACCTCTTTACAGAAATACGTGCATACAGGCAGTGGCTGCTGTAAGACTCGGACAAATATTTTCCTGCAGTCCTATAATCCATTTTGCTTTTCTGGCAGAACATATATTTAACTGTGATCAGATGGAATGGCTTCATTTAAAAAACTGGTAAGTCTGTATGCATGATTGTTCTGTATTGACAACCTACCTCCACAGTTACAAAGTGGAAATTTTACTCCGAACTAAGAAAACCCTGAATGTGTTAGCAAATAGCTCTGCAGGAAGCATACAGTGACCCAGCACTTTGATTGTGTGTAAACCTGAAGAAATGAACCCTCGTGAATCCGACAAGACAACGTGATAATAGACTTACACGTGATTTTCCTTCTGAGCTTTGAAAGTCTGGTCCCTGTGGAACGGCGTGGTAACAGCCATCTTATGGCCACACACCGGCGTGGAAGTTAGCGCAGGGTTGTCCAGGTTCAGGTTTTCGTGACTGGATGAGGTGTTTAAGAACTGCAGGTGGGGAAAGGGAAAACCAACAGGAACATCTAGATTACAAGGTTGACTTCTTAAGTTGACATTATTGAACAATAGAAAAAGAAATTATTTCCTTCTGAGTGATTCTCCTGACCCTACGATATGGGCAGGTGTATGTGGGGTACCTGCCTATATGGCAAAACAATACTCAGCAGTTTGACTGGAGCACTCAGGAAGCCAAACCCAGCACTCCTAGAGAGGGAAGTTATAAGGAAAATGACACTCCATTCCAATGAGAAACACTCTCCACCACTTTAAGAGCCAAATCTTAAAAGCCTGATTTGGTTTTTCTGCAAATAAATTTTAATTAATATGAAGAGCAGTAAGAACAGGGTGAAATGAGTAAGGGATGTTTCAATAATAAACCCACAGGAAATGGGGCTAAATTCCACAAAGATTTATATGGGAAATATAGGTGCTTTTACAGCAGTAAATAAAGTGTTTACGACAGGAAAATAAATTTCCTATCACCTCTCTCAAAACAAAGTGCTCCGTTTTCACAGCATAAAATGAGAACTACCACCTGTGATGGGTACTTAAGAGTGTTTTGGAATGGAAACAGCTGACCGAAAAGGAGGTGGCAACATTAGTTTGGAGAAAATTGCTTTTGCATGAGTTCTGCCTAGTAACCTAAAATATCGTCTCCATTTCTAGTGTCTACAAATCTGTGAGCGTAGTGGTATCCTTTATTCTGACAACGATTCATCGTATTGCCTTCTAGACTCAACTTGCATCAGATTAAAGTACACTTTATAAAAATGTGGCATGTAAGAAAATACAGATTTCACTGAATGAATGATGTATGATTAAAATACCTAACAGGTAACGGGAGATACAGTGGGAGATCGTTACATGCAATCTTTTACTATCCTTCAGGAAATAGTGTTTCCTGACTTCAAGGACTCAAGCCAAACCAAGGCAAAACCAACACAAACAGACAAACAAAAAAAAAACCAAAACACTTTTAAATAGTGCTAGAGCTGTGAAACAAAGCAACCAACAGCAGGAATTTGGAAGTGCATGCCAGGCCATTTTAACAGGCCATTTTCTTCCTCATTCCTATTCCGCTCCACCCCACATGGCCTGGGCTGAGGATGGCGAGCCGTGATTTGAATTTTCTGGTTGTTGTCAGTTTGTCTCACAACTTGGATGCTATTTAAATGCAGTTTGGGGTTTTCTAGGTCAATGAATCATACTGTAAGTGGACAGAGATGGAAAGTATTACAAATGATCAGAAATGTTAAACTCTAGTAGTTGAAGGAGTTAACAGCGAGAGCAAAGCAAGCAATCGTATTCCCCTACAAAAATGATCCAAATAAAAAAAAAAATACCCAAGCCCCACAGATGAATTTAAAAGAAGAGAATCAACAGTTAGCTTGCTGATGATCTAAACTCAGCGGTGCAGACTAAAAGCAGTGAGAAGATTCAAACATGGAGCGAAATCAACAAGTGCAACGGTAATTAGTCATTTGTTCCAAAGGATTAGTTTCTAAATTGTTAAGGCTGGGGTGACTTTTGAGAATTAGTAACATCTGTGCAGAAGTCTTGATCTACCTGCGAGGGAGAGAAGGGCAGGCTTTTGACAGGGGAGCACTTAGGAGGAGTTGAGCTGCTGACGTCAGCTAGGACCAAGGTGCTACCGTGGCCACTGGCTAAGGGGCTGGAGTGCCCTCTCCTTTTGCGAAGAAGGACCCATGGAGCCGCGCTGCCCTGTGAGGCAGATAAGGACTTTGGTGAGCCAGGAGGGCCCTGGCTCGACATGGTTTTGCTCAAGTTTGTGATGGTGTGTCCTTGAGGTCTACAAGCACTGGCCCCTCTTTGCTGAAGCTGCGCAACTTTGCCTGAGGGAACTTTGCTAGCCGAAGTGTCTGTGTCTTCAAAGAATTCAAAACTGCTGAGATCACCCCATGATGAAGGATCCTGAAACAACGTGGGAGGCACGGAGCTATAAGACAGTGTATAGTGCCACCTCATGAAAATACAGCGCTAGGATATGCCCGTAACCAACAACAACAAAGTCTTTCCCAGTTCAATTCAGCTTAACCCTGTTCATTTGAGTAGTAACATTGTGAATGTTTATTTGTGTTTTCAATATATACCTCGATCACATCAACCTCTTTAACATCCTAGTAGTATTGCTGGTAACTGAGTCCCTAAAGAAACAATGAGTCAAATGATGTCCTTACTATCTACTTGCCCAGAGTTTTCTACTTGGTATGAAGACAGTGCCTTTCCCTACCAAAAAATGTGTGCTTTGGGCACCCAACCAAGACTGGTTTCCTCCTAACCTGCACACCTGCTCTGGACGTGCTGAATGGGATGTGATGCTGCATGAAGCAGACACCTCAGCATGCCACTGCTGTTACACACAGTATCCCAGAGACCACAATAAGAGAAGGCCCATGTCAATGCCAGTCAGATACTTGGCATCTAAACTGCGTGTTTCCAGTTCTTTACATATGCCAGGGCAAGCTCCTTAAACTTTGAGAAGCAGCTATTGAAGCTACACGAAAAACTTTTAGAAAATGATGCAGATACATAAGCAGCCACACATAAACCTACGGCACACATCACTTCAAATATAAATAAGTATCATTTCATTATTTAAAATCTTTCACGGTGTCTCTGATTTTATTTTAAGGAGACTTAATACCAAGAGATCGTTTCAAGCTCCTATTGTGTAGTTTGCTAAAAATCACACTCCCATACCAAGATGTAGCAGAAAAGGGAGACACCCACAAAAAGCATATGCATCCACACTTGAGGGCTTCATTTATGAGCAGCCGCCTTTTGTTATGTCAGAAGCTAAGCTTCGGATCTTGCAGCAATTAGAAGTTACTCGGAAAGAGAAAAAAGAAACACATTTAGGACTGTCCCAGTTCCTCTCCCCTTACTCCTTGACCACGCACGGATCCACCTGAGGTGGCAAGTCTACTTACGGAGTCTATTAACTGGAGTGTTTCTGCAAATTCTAAGAGATTCTTAACATTATCCAGGATGTTGCTCTGGTGAACAATCATGCACCGTGCAGGGGATGCACTTTCCTCAGGTAAGCAACCGTGATCCACCGGTGGAGATGGAGTACAGTGGTGATGTTCCCCCAAACAGGAAACAGGTGCATTGTCACCACTGGTCCTGGTACTGTCAGCAATCGTGGTGCTGTGCCAGCCAGGGTAGTTTGATGTGTGGTTCTGTGTCTAAAGGAAGAAGAAAAAAAAAAAAAAAAAAAAAAAGAAAAGGAGGGGGGAGAAGGCAGAAGGAACTTAGCAATGAAATTGCACAAGGTGTCAGATGCCACTGGAGGAAAGATAAAAGTAGTTGCATCATCATCTAAGAGCTCATGCCTATGAAACAATTGTCAAGATGTTTCCTTTCATCAGTGCAAGATCTTGTTTTAAGTAATATCGGCATTGTATTTGTTATCCCAAAGTTACCTCACAATTTACTTCCAGGATTACGAGCATATATCATTACTAACACATAATCAATTCATACTGGGTTACTCCAAAAGCTCAAAAAGTGTCTGCAGGTCATTTTCTGTGAGAAGCAAGAAACGGCAGGATTTCCCTACTGAGCGCTCAGCACTGTAGAAGGCTGAAGGGTTTAAGAGTTAGAGTTGCTTTTGTTTGCTTATCTCCTTTTCTTCTTCTATCCCTGTCTAATGCTACAGCTTACACCAATGCAATGAAGAGGCTGTCAAATCAACGTGGTTAGGAAAGCAGAAGAACAAATTAACAGAAGTTTCTTTCCAGTGTGATCATGCAACAGAAGAAATTGCAAAACATTAACTAAAGTTAAAAAGTGGCCAAACTAACGTATCATGCATGCAGTTGTTTTACTATTAATTTATATATTACCCAAAAAAAGAATCTGCTGGCTATCACCTATCTTCAAAAACAGTTTGGGGATTCTTGGCTTTGGTGATGGTGTTAAGCAATTACGTAAGGGCTTTCACACATTAACATCCAATGGCATATACAACCAAGTGTGAGAATTCAGTAATAGCCAGCATTTGTTCCACACATGCAGTTATGAAGAATCTAACATTATTCGGAGAAGTAAAACAAACTGTCAAACATGCACCAAGTCTGAAGTGTACAAAGTGTATAAAACACAGCTGAAAGAAAGAATACAACAGAGAAGAAAAATCTAATATACAGGCACTACATTTTCATCACATGAACCATTGCACACTTTCAGAAATGCAGATCCCATCAATTTAAGATCTGTGGGATTTTTCATCTTTGTACAATTATCATGTTTCCAATATTACGTCACATTACAGAGCCCAGCCACGCTCCCACTTTGCAAAGTTAAAACACCTGCAAATTGTTTGCCTTTTTTTTTTTTCTCAATAGAAGAATTTACAAAGCAAATACAGATTATACATGTGCTATGTTTCATCCTTTTCAAACGGAAATATAGAGCCTTGATTAGTATCGAAGGCAGAGGGGGAGTAAAAAGTTAAAAAGACAAGCACTGGGGTAATGCTGCTATCCCTCCATCCAAGCACACAGTGACAATCTTACTGGTAATGCCTGCTGCCCTTTCAGTTCATTCTCAGTCGACATTAGTAGCAACTCTAATTCCTTTATTCGTTTTTCTTTCTCAGGGTCTTCATCATTATAGTGTCTCTGAAATTAAGAGTTAAGGGAAAAGAAAAGATAAAGGTCTGATAGGATGTAGCAACTAAAATGCTTATGGCTTGCCGTCCTGCGGTTATAATAGCCAAATTAGACTCAAAGATGAAACAAACGTCAATTGTGTTTTCCACTACCAAAGTCCCTGCTGAATTTCAGTACAGACATTTGAAACGGAGAAAGTAGAAGCTATCACACCAGATGGCAACTACTGTGTTTTAAATCCACTTCAAAAGAAGCAATTATTAGCCATGTTAGAACACCCCCACCTTCCCCATTTTCTCTCTTTCACACTTATTACATTAAAACATTGCCTTAATGTACAATATCTGCATTTTGACTTATCAAACGTTTAACAAATTGACTCTTGAAATGATGTTCAAGTTATCTACCTGAATAGCTGCAGCAGCTGGCTGAGGAACATTGACAATATTTACATGCAGTGCTACTGGATATGGGATCTGACCAGGGACCTAGGCCAAAAAGCAAGAGACACTAGAAGTTATTATTTCTATCATAATGTCTGACGGCACTGTAAATTTGTGTTAAGCATACTTTGGTTTTAGCTACTTAATATTTATAATCTACGGAGATGAAATAGTGAAAAAAACCCCCAACAATATCTACAAGAAAAGTAAACAGTGTTTTAGGAATATGACAGTGAGCATTACAGAGGAAGAAAGAAAATTCATATATAAAATATCTACCCCTCCTGAGTGACAAAAGATGAATAATTTATGGATGCATTTGTAAGTTTTTTCTAAATTGAAGCGAAAGTGCAAAAGATGCAATTTATTATCATCTAAAACTCTACAATATAACTGTCTGAAGCAGCAGCCTGTTTCATTATTAATCATTAATAGAAAAGGAATCAGATTAAAAACAATACTTGTTTACTTGGTTCTGACATGCAACCCACAAACAGAATATTACTGAAGGGAACGTGGGAGATTTTGACATAGAACACAGAATTAACCCAATTCGACCGATTTTCAACAAGTGTAATATTCACCACTAGAAAAAACAGTACTGGGAACGTGTTCACTGCTTACAACACGTTAAAAACGCTGAACCTGATTCCACCACCTGAATGCCAGCAGTCAATTTGAAATCTATGTATTCTCATCACTAAATGAAGTCAAAGGTGGTCCTCACCTGACATCAAATGCACAAGTCCACCAAGATTGGGAGAAAACCCTTCACGCTTCCTGAAATCAGGCATGGAAAAAAAAAAAAAAAAAAAGACCAACACATTTTCAGGCACTTACGTTTTGTGGCTCAGAGATGTGGTAGTAGGGGTAGTCACTGCTCAGCGGGGGCTGGCCGGCCACGGGCAGCTGTGCAGAAGGCGGGTTGTGAGAAAAGGCCATCAAGTGGTTGCTCTTCTGAAAGCCGGGGGCGGCTGAGGAGTGACAGGCTTTGGAGGACTCCTGCAGGTAGCCCTCCTGCTCGACCTTTCGGCGCATGGTGGAATTCCAGTGGTTCTTGATAGCATTATCAGTTCTGTAACACAAATACATACGGCTTGAGGAGTTTTTAAAAAAGAGCGTTTCCAATTCAAACTGAGATTAATGGGCAGGAAACTGCTGTTGGCATTTCTGTTAAAACCTCGAGCTGTTCTCTGACCTTCCTCCTGCCCCAACCTTTACAAATGCTGCTCTCAGCTTCTCAGGAAAGATGCTCAGTATAAAAGGTAGGGGAGAAAATAAAAAAGGCTATGGCTGGTTTTGTACTTTTTGAAGTAATCTCTAAGCCTTAGGTCCTCAAACTGTAAGAAATGAGTAACTTCAGCTTCACCTCATTCCCATGAAGTGAGGTGACAGCAAAGGCTAACACCCCTTTGAAGCTTCCCTAAGGGGCTGCCAACATCATCTTCCTACGTTTTAATATTGCACTGGAGTTTTATTGCATCTCATTGATGGAAAGAAAGACTGTGGAGAACAACTGTGAGAAGACTGACTTCCAAGCAACTCTCCAACTGGCCACCTAGACAATGACAACATCATGCTGTACACAAAAATTCAGTCAACAAAAGCTATTGGGATTTTTCTTAGCTGCAGAAAAACTGAGATGCAAATTCTCACCCTCATGAGTCAGAAAAAAGCAAACTTATCAAACCTGTGAGATTTTAAGAGTACGCTTAGAAACAGCTCCATTTGAAAAACATCACCACCACGCGGTATTGATGAAAGTGTTATCTGTGATGTGTGGAAGCTATAAAAAAAAACTTTCTGATGAGTAATGCCTTTCTTATTTTCTTCTAGAAGGTGAAAGCAGCCTATGGAATGCCAGCTTATAAAAAAGGCTATCATGATCTTAGGCATTATATTTAGATCTTGAAGATGTTTCTCCAAATAGCAGGAATAAAAATGGGAAGGGAAACCTCTCCCTCGCTTACATTATTTGTTTGACTACACTTCATGTTGAGTCACTTTTACTCCAGAGTGAATAAGACACTGAATCTCTCAAATTATATGCAAGCTCTGCATAAGCTTTCAATGAGACAAGTATTTCTAGGACCAGAGTTTGAGGAATTCGGTTTCTCCTGTTTTATACATGGATCTTTAACAGGTCAAAATCAGCTGGGTGTTTCAGGAGCAATTACAAAGGTTGAAGAAACCTTCGCTAAAATCGGAAATATGGAACGTATTTCATATTAAAGACATACCCTCAGCTGAATGTGAATTAAGTTCCACTTGCAGAGCCTGATCCTTCACTGTTAAATCAATTTGAATTTTGACAGTTACTGCAAGCACAAATAAGGTTGCACAGACATTTAGGAAACTGTTACAGTCTTGCTGTAGTTACTGGGGTTTTTACCTATGGCAAACATCAAAAGCACGTAAAAATAGCGTACTGCTCCACGTACTGACCAAACAGAACAGTTCCCCACTGACAAAAACGCACATCTAATGTCACTGGCTCTCCAGGTTTTGATTCCAGAATTTTTTGATTTATAATGTGCAGCCCGAGGCAACTGAAACACACTGCTCAGACCTGCAGCTTTTTCCTTTTTTTCCCTATTTAAGAGCTAAAGGTATGTCATTACCGTCCAGGCAGCAACTTTGCAATTTCTGCCCATCTGTTTCCCAGCCTCTTGTGTGCCTGGTAAATAATTCTATCTTCCTCTTCTGTCCAGGAGGTTTTCTTCACTTCTGGATTCAAATGGTTGTGCCACCTCTCCCTGCACTGTTTTCCAATCCTTCCCTTCAAATGCTTAGCAATGACAGACCAGCGCTTCGGACCGTATTTCTGCACGAGTTCTATTACCTTCAAAGAAGGACATAAAAACTGCCTGTATTTAATGATGCATAATGAATCAACGAAATTTTTCTGTGGTGGAACAACATTTTCAACGACATTTCTCAAAATTGTCACGGTAAAACTAACACACGATTAAGGTTCCCCACTTCCCACTTATACTTTTACCCAAAAGGAAAAATCCCGTAATAGTTAAGACATTTCTAGACTGCATTTCTACATTACAGTGTTGTAAAGGAGCACTAATTAATTTGCATAGAAAAATACACAAATACTAAGCACTGAAACCATAGGATCGGTCCGTTTCTAGACATATTAGTGTTCAGACCACCAAAGTCTCTAGAGCTTCGCCCCAACACATGAAATCCGCTATTAAGGCTACTAATCAGAATGAAAGAAAAACTGATTACCCTTTGATCCTCCTCTTTAGTCCATGGACCTTTGATAAGTTCTGGGTTTAATACCTTCTGCCATCGGTGCTGGCACTGAACATCTGTCCGATTCTAGTGAAATGTAAAATATGCAAAGTAGATCACTCATTAGACAAGATGAACATACAGTGATAATGCTTGTTCCCAATGTATTTCAGCTACAACTAGTAAACAATATGGAGTGACATATATATAATAATACACGGAGTGTCTGAGAAGGTGGTGCTCAACTATCGCTTTGCTCCCTGAACTAGATAATATTTCCATCGTTCCCACAGTGATGAGTGTATCAGCCAAAGTGTTCACAAAACAACTACCTTCCAAACCACACTTAAAATTCTTCAAAGCTACTTTTTCTCTGTGCCCAGCCACTTTATTTCAGTGTCACACTGACCACCACGTGTTGCATTGTGGCGCGACACCCCTCCAACACCCATTTTTACTTGTTTGATTTTTTTCCAACCCTTTCTGAGAAATGAAAGGAAAATAAAGGTGAGGGTTTCCACAATATTCTAACTAAATTTCTGAGGTGTCCATATCTCCTGCAAAAACGTAACTATAAAGCAACCACTCCCCTTTCCCTTACTTGGAAACCTCTGATAAAGAGCCATCACTAGAACTGGAAACAGAAACCAATATCCACCTACAGGAAGGAAATTGGCAATGACTTTCCAGTCTTCTGTGCCATTCTGCTCCACAAGCTTCTTCAATTTCTCATCCTGAATCATTAAAAAAAACCAGACACAATTAATATCACAATCTCTTATAATGCAAATGAACTATATTGTAAAAATTACCTCCTTCTAGCTTTTTATGCATCTATTTCTGTATCCTAAGCGTAAGGGAAGGGGGTATATAGTCTTCTCATATTTTTAATTGCCTAAATCAGGAGGTTTTTCTACTCCTGTGGATTTTGGTAGGTTCTTTACTGTGCTGCAGGAGAAAGACTGACTTCTGTGCTGTTCTTTGACTCCCATTATACATTCCCATTTTACAGCTCAAAGCAATTAAGTGTTATTCTTGTACTGGATTTACAGGAGGGAATGGATGTTTAGATGCCAGGTACCAGATAAAGACTGAACAATGAAATTCAGTAACACTCAGGCATCCAGCTGTCTGGGGACCTCTGAAAATCACAGCCTTAAGCGTTATGTCTTGCAAGTAATGGGAGTTCCAGTAGTTTGCTCATTGCCTATCCACGTACAATGAATGCACAATAAAGCTAATGGCTCCTTTTTGCTGCTGATCGCTGTGAGGGAGTCTTGCATACTCACAATAGCAAGAAATTTGGCCCAGTATTTTTAAAGATGCGGCCAGAAATATAGACTCTGAAGACAAATGAAACCAATTGCTTGTATTGGGAAAAACTGAGATAGCGTAAGACAAGCAAGAACTGCCCAAAGAGATAAGAGGAGGGGAGCAACCTCTCAAGCGCCTCCCAGTACGCTCCCAGTTCATGCGACAGAAAAGTGGCCATTGGGCTGCACGGCCATCCCTTCCTCCCAGGCCACGTTACACACACATCCACATCCGTAAGAGCAGACGATGATTTAAAAAAAAATAAAAAATGCTTGCAAGAGGTGACCTGCCACTGTTTATATATCAATATACGTTGTTAGAGAGGAGAAAGTCAAAACATAGCTTAAGAACAGTATTAATGTATTTCACAATAAACTCAAATGGCCACAGGATATCCACCTGGCAAAGGAGGCCGATACCACAATTTACCCAGAAACTCAGCACAAGGGTACTGTGACTAAAACGCGTTTTGACCTTCAAAACCAAAACACTACTTGAATGCTCAATTTTGGTACTGCTGGATTTCTTTCTTCCAGCTTTTAATTTATTTCCACTCAGAATCATAATGCTGCAATTAAAGGGCAAATTTGAAATGGCACAAAAGGACTGCAGCAGTTTCTGCCACAGTTGTTTGCTGCTGAGGGACACTGAACACACGTCAGTTCTCACATAGCAACCGTTTTCAAACAAAAAGAGGCAGCACTAACAATCAAGCATTGCTGCAGGTGACTCTTAATCTGTTTCTCCAACAGGGATTACACGGGCACTCAAATACCTGTAATGTAGACCTTGGTGGACATAAAAAAAATGGTGCTTATACAGTCTATTTAAAAGACAAGAACGATCCTCAAAGTTAAATAAAACACTGAGTGTAGCTAAAGTGTTGAAAACGTTCTCCTCATTCATATATGGGGCTGTCACTGAAGTTAGTTTGCAGATAAGCAAGTAACACAACGTGGTCCATGCTTTCCATGCTCTCTCCGTCTTTTTACATGCAGGAGACGGATGAACTTGGATTTACCTCTTCACGGGTCCACCTGGTTTTTCCTAAGTGACGTTTTCCAGTCTTAGGAAGCAGACCATCATAATCGTGATCATACATCTCAACATCATCCTCGTCATCATCACTACTATATATACTGCAGAAGGAAACACAGTGAGACACAGAGTGGAACATGAGGACTTGAGCTGAACTACAAAGCACAAAAAACCCACTACAATCCTTACAAAGGTTACACAGATAAAAGTTTTAAAACTTGCACAACAAGATTTTGTTCTGCATTCTGTTGTTCTAGCATTCTGAACTGGTTCTGCTGTTTTTGGTATCCACAGATACAAGCAAAGGGCTGGCAACCTTCGTATTACTGTGCATGTTTAGACCTGCTCTTACTGTTAGATCAGTGGTGAATTACACATTTGGCAAACTTTCAACCAATGAAGGTTTCAAATTAAAATACAATGTTTGGGACAATAATGAGAACTAGAGGCTGTGTCCATTACACAAGTGCACGTTCAAAATCTTTAACTCCTGCCCTACGTTCTGACAAATATTGGTATTTTGTATGTTTATTTGAGCTATTGGTAACAATATAACTATCTGCAATATCTGTTACATTGTTACCAAATAAAACAGACTGTGTATAAATACCAAAAGCTAACCAATAATAATCTTGTTTGAGAATATGGTTATGGACCCTATATGTAAAGACAAAAGTTTCTGTAATTAAGTAAAGACAGTAAGCAGTAGCATTAACATGCAATAAGCTCTAATATAAAATGTTATATTACAGCCCATATATTTATGGGTCCAGAGAGACAAGAGCTGAGGACAAGTATACTTAACATCTTGCAACCGATGAATGATTGAGCCCTTCCATACTCTCCATTTCTCTAAGTTAAGACTTTATTACCTCTACTCCATTTCTAAATACCTCATACTGTTTTTGAAATACTCTGCTACTCACCTAATTCATGACTAAGGGACTTCCCCAGAGGCTATCTACGGGTAAAAAGGACTCTATTACTCTTTTCACAAACAGCAAACAGCACTTGCTCTACCCAGTTAACTAAAACGAAAAGAGAGTGTTTTGCAACAAGAGCTGTCTTTCTGGTGGGCAGCAATTTATTTTTCATATTTAAGATATGGGCAGCAGTTCTGACACTTCAGCTAAGAGATGATAACCGCAAGTGCTAGAAAGGAGACAATGTCATGCTATGAGACTTAAAAACTATGATATATCTGACAGTATGGTATGCTGTGGTACGTCAAGGTATGACTAAGACATTAAAATAAAGTTATTTTGTAGTAGAATGATCGGGCATTGTTTATCCTGTTAACCTGTTTTCAGGAGGTGGCTGTTTAAATTCGGCTGCAGTGAAGCACAGAGGTTGTTAGCCAAGCTGCAAACACCTCCGAAAGGCAAGCTGTTCAACAGATAGTCTTTTAATCACACCTTACATCTTCAACCCTGTTTTCTGGCCTGTGGCATGTGCCACGAAAACTATGCGAATCCGTAGGAAGTTTTCCACAGCCTGCCGTGATGTGTGTGGCCTTCCCCCAGCCTCTGCCGGGTGGCCCCTGACTCGCCCACCCGGCCCCTCGCTTGCCCCCCTCCGCTTGCCCCCACGGTGCCGCAGTCCTCCGGCCTGCCAGCCCCCACAGTTCACTCCCTATTCCCCTGTCCCCCCCAGCATGTGGGGGAAACCCTGACCGCTGGTCCCCGCTCTGCACCCCAAGGCCAGCGCGCACCCCTGGTTCGCAGCTGGAGCCTCAGCGAAGCCCGCACCCCCCAGCCGCCACCGACGGGGCTCCTTCCCCTGCCGCCGTCCCGAAGTAGATTCACTTTTCTAAGCGACAGCGAGAGACAGCTGTGCGACTGCCCGTACGCCAAAGGAAGTTTTGCGGCTCAATTTCCAAGTATCACTTTGAAAATGAGTTTCGCAGAGCGTACAAGCGCCAGGTACGCGTCCATCCGCCACGCTCCCCGCGGCGGCGGCCGCGCTCCGGGCGCAACGGAGAGACGCCGCGCCGCCACCGGCAGCACAGCGCCGGCGGCGAACGGGTTAAAAACGACTGAAGCGCGGTGCCAGCAATGTAACACGTTCATTTAAATAACCCGGGCCTGGCTGGCACCGCCGAACTGAGCAAACCCCCATGTTATTACTGGCTTTCTCCAGCAGGAGAAAAGGGCCCTGGGATTTCGGGACGCCCGGTAGCTGCTTGAGCCAACCGGGACCTGAAACTTTTAATTCTTTTGCACCGCAGCCCGCAGCTTCCCGCCAACCCCCCCTCAACCCGCAACGAGCG
>VXBO01003086.1:199274-226317 GCA_013400135.1 Rhinoptilus africanus | reverse complement strand
GCAATTCAATAGTAAATGAATGGTAATTAAAGAAGTAATGAGTGTTAATCAAAGTAAATAATAGGGGAATTCTTAAATCCTTTTTAAAAGGATTTTAAGGAATTCTTAAGACACAGCATTACCCTTCAGAAATTAAATTACTCAATGTCATAACTCAGCATTTTACTATCTGTTGCACTCAGACTTGTTCTTCTTCATGGAGTCTGAGTTTAAGTTAAATCCTCTCTCCTACTAAATAGTCAACATTTTCCAAGAAGTTTATACTACTGTATCAAATGCAAGAGAGTATCTGCTACTGGAGATGGGGGAGCAAGATGGAAATAAAACAAGGTATCGAAGAGCTTTAATTATTCATATAGAATCATAAAATATTATTTGATTTGGTGGATTTGGAATATCTAGAGGAGAATATGCCAATACATTGTTGTATTTCATAATTGTTATAATGACTTCCCCCTTTGAACACAATATTTTGTCATACCTTTTTTTTTTTCATTTTTGTATTATGTGTATACTAGACTAAGTAGATCTTAATTTTATTCCTCATAAGAGGATAGAATTCACAGGCTTCCTGACTGAGTCCTTCTGACTTTTGTTATCACAGACTTCTAAGTTTTTCTGTTCAGATCCCACTCAAACATTGTCAGGCCTTTCGCATATAGTTTCTGAGATGCCATACCAGGGTCTACTCCCATGAACAGAAAATACCTTATTGCCATGGATATGAATATTCTATCAGTCCAGATATGGATTGACTAATATCAACCATTGTGTCGGTGGTCTTTAGGTTTTTATAACTAAGAAAATACCATATAGGTTTATTCAAACTAAATGTGTAATTATTATTTCTTAGTGATAAATGGCTTTGTTTCTCTACTCAATCATACACCATTAAAGTAAGATTATGACAAAATTGATTTTAGACATGGGTCCAAAAATCTTTCCTTTGAAGTATCTGTCACTTATGATTTTATTTACCCCAGTATCAAAATCAGTAGAAATTAGGCTTTGAAAGCCTTTGGAAATCTTTCTTTTAGGTGTGTTCCTTTTTTATAATACATTATTCTCCAACCTTATGGTAAAATAACTTTATAACTTAAGAGGCCAGAAACACAGAAATAACCTACAAATTCTCCCTTTTTATTTCCTTGTCACATTATTAAATTTTGCTTACATATCCTTCTAATGAACTCATTAACTTATACTTTGGCTGTGACAAATCTTTTGGAAAGACCTGTACTGTTCATCTGACCTTACAGTTTATTCCGGCAGCCGATAATCCTGTGGGAAAAAAAAAAAAAAATCCTAATGTTCATTGTGATTTTCCCAGCACTTCTTTCCCTTCCAGTCATTTTATAATTTTTGTAAGTTAATGCCCTTGAAGGATCAAACATATATTTACCCATTTGGAATTTTTTGCCTTTTGCCCATACATAGTTACAGCAATGACAGTTAATCATCAATACATATATGAAGTATAGATATAGCTGTTGTTGGATACACTGCCTTTCTGATTTTGCAAAAAATATATTTAGATATCATTACTCCAAAATTCAGTCTTAAATAGTTTCAAGACTACGTTTAATATCATAATATTTTAGTGTATTTTTATTTTATAGAAATTGGAAAAACCATATTGCCTGCTCATTGTTTGTAATTCTACTTTCTCAACTCTAATCCCATGCAGAAGTAAGAAAAAAGGGAAAAATACAGTATGAATTCATTTTTTGAAACAAAGATTTTGAATAGCTTTCCCTAGATGCTTGTGGCTCAGTTATACCTTAAAGTAGTTTTTCATGTTATACCTTGAAAAGTTTCTGTAAAAAACGTAACAGTCCTCCTTGCACATCAAGTTCCACTGAGTCTGAAAACTTTAAGTGCCTTATTCAGCACAAGGTAAAAGCTGCAGTAGAGACTAGTGTAACACCTGTATCTGAGAGATAAAGAGATTATCTGAAAGAATGTAAGACCCAGCTTAGCTGATTGTTGGGTTTCGTCCCATAACTGTGTTTCACTTCCCGTTCTCCACCCCAAATAAAGAACGTATAAAGCTAATGAAAACATTAAAGGAGCTGAAAGATAAAGGACTTTGTGTATTGAAAGTTTTAAGTAAACCTCTAGCGAAGGAGGAAGCATACTTTTGTCAAAAAAAATGCTGAGGCAAATACATGTATCGCTAGTGAATATCTCTAAGCCAGTCAGGATGAAGGCTTTGTTCTCATACTAAAGAAACTTATTCTTTTGAACTTAATCTATTCTGCCTATTGAAATGACTGCCTTTTGCAAAGAGATTAATAAAATACATTCCTAATGTATAGGAGTACTAATCCATAAACAAGTTGTGAAGAAAATTATTTTTTTCCCTGAAAATATTAACTGTAAATATGAACTGTAAATAAAAGTCAGTCTTATTCATCCCAAGCAAAAATGAAATTGCTTTTCTTAGTCAATACTTTCAGGAGATAACATGTCATTTAACTGTTTCATGTTCTTTTTTTTTCCTCTAACATGTAATATTGTAAATATATTTGTTTGTTGTCCACTAATTCACCTATCAGGGAACTGTTCATCTTTTCAGTAAAATGGTCACACCACTTTATTCTTCAGACGTTTTAGACTCTAGAGTGTTAGTAGTTTCAATCAAAATGAATTAATTATCTATTAGTTTGCAAATGTAGCATTTAGCTTCTGGATGTCTCACGCCTACAGTAGGATTCATATGCTTATGGCAGAAACTGGATTCCATACACAGTGTATGAGGAGAGTTAAGGCAGGATCAAGAGCAATGGTATTTAGCTCTTCCAGCAAGCAGAGCTGAGAACTGCATAGAAATAAATACCAGGAACCCTGAAAAAGAAATCTTTCTGAAATTTCAAGCCCAGTTGGAGTTTACCTAGTTCTTGTTTAGATGATACCTAACAGATAGATAGATAGATAGATACCTCATTCTTGTCTAGATTAATCTTTTTTAGACTGAGATAAATGGCCTGAAATTATCTTCTCAGGGTAGATGACTTTATCTCTTATTTCAAAGAAACGGTAAAGTTCCCTCTGCCTTTATAACATGCCCGATAGCAGTGATGGTAGTGATAGCATTGCCATATTATTTAATTCCTGCATTAATAGCTTTATTTAGTATGTGAGAAACCTGAGCAAAATTGTTCCATCTTCAGCTTAATAGGTATAAATGTAGATCAAACCTATTATACTTCCAGAGATGAAGAGTGTTACAGGCTTCAAGCATCTGACATATGGGAAGAGGCTGAGAGAGCGGGGCTTGTTTAGCTTGGAGAAGAGAAGGTTCAGGGGAATCTTATCAAGATGTATCAGAAATAGTGTGGCCAGTGGGACTAGGGAAGTGATAGTCCCATTGTACTCAGCACTAGTGAGGCTGTACCTTGAATAATGTGTCTACTTTTGGGCTCCTCGCTATAAGACAGACAATGAGCTGCTGGAGTGTGTCCAGAGAAGGGCAACGAAGCTAGCGAGGGGCGTGGAGAACAAGTCTGATGAGGAGCGGCTGAGGGAGCTGGGGGTGTTCAGCCCGGAGAAAATGAGGCTGAGGGGAGACCTTATCGCTCTCTCCAACCACCTGAAAGGAGGGTGTAGTGAGGTGGGGGTCGGTCTCTTCTCCCAAGTAACAGGCAACAGGACAAGAGGAAATGGCCTCAAGTTACACCAAGGGAAGTTTAGATTGGATACTAGGAAAAATTTCTTCACCAAAAGGGTTGTCAAGCATTGGGCCAGGCTGCTCAGGGAAGTGGTTGAGACGCCTTCCCTGGAGGTATTTAAAAGCTGTGTAGACGTGGTGCTGAGGGACATGGTTTAGTGGTGGATTTGGCAATGTTAGGTTAACTGTTGGACTCAATGATCTTAAAGGTCTTTTCCAACCTAAACGATTCTATGATTCAGTAAACACTCTGAGTTTGTTCTTCCTCTGGAGTATTGGTACTTACTTTGTTGTAAAGAAATTGTAACTTTTTTTTTAGTATTCTAAGCTTGCAAAGCTACATTGATAACATTTATTTATCGAAGATGTAAAACACAAATTGACTCCAAAACAGACCACTCTCCATTCCCAGGACAGTGAGTACACACAACAAAAGCTTATGCTTTCTCAAGAAAATGTTTGATTAATGTTTCATCTGAATGCTGGTTTGATGTTTGATCCAACAACATAAAGATTAGAGCTTTTTAAATTCACAAAATATCATGTGCTGAGCATATTGAGCATTCTTGGCATTTGGGAAACAGAAAAAACATATGACTGGAAAAAGCTGTCAGAGCAAGTACAGTCCTCCTGCTGCCTGTGGACAGAACTAAGGTTTGATCCTACATCAGAAACAAGGGACTTGATTAGATCTGTGAATCTTTAATTATCATTACAATCAGATTTACATAAAAGATTGCAAACATTAATATATTTTTCATCAGAACATTGTTCATTTACAAAAATACATGATATAACAGGCTTACACACTCAAAAGCTGTAGATAAATTATTTTCTTAAAGCTATGTATTTTTCTCTTTTCTCTCACTGTTCTTTGGTTTCCACAGGTAAGTTTTGTGTAATTTCCTTTCCCTAAGGAGCAACAAAAAAAAATTAGTTCAGCATAATTATCTCAGTTGATCCCACATGTTGTTTACTTTCTTCCCAGATTTACTATCTGCCTGGCCTCAGATGGTCTGATTTATGATTTGTGTTCTATAGGAACAGAAATAGTTTCTAACTGGTGGTACCTGTCCTACCATTACTGCAGAGATTACTCTGCTTATGAAGAGTTTGTTAATACTTTTGTTCTTGATCTTGGGAACTTCTCTGTGCATTTTAATGAAATTTCTTAAGCACAGACTTTCTTTTATTTATAGACTGTAGCCTTGGATTCACAGAATGGTTGAGATTGAAAAGCATCTCTGGAGATCCTTTAGTGCAATGCCCCTGCTCAAATAAAGGCTGCTCAGGACTGTGTCTGATTGGATTTTGAATATGTCCAGCGGTTAAAACTCCACAAGCTCTCTGAAAAATGTGTTCCAAAGTTTGATGATGCTCACAATAATATCAGTGCTCTCCTATGTTCAGATGCAATTTCCTGTGTTTCAATTTTTGCCCATTTTCTCTTGTTCTGTTAGCAGGGACCACTAAGAAGAATCTGGGTCCGTCTTCTTTGCTCCCTCCCATCGGATGTTAATACACAAAAATAAGGTTGCCTTGAGCCTTCTCTTCTCCAGACTAAACCGTCCCAGCTGTCTCAGCCTCCCTTCATATGACAGATTCTCCAGTTCTTTAAAAGGTTTTGGGAAGGGTTCAGTTTCCGTAACTGGTAATTATTGTAGAATTAGTGTATTTGCAGGGAACATTAGTGTACACTGAGAAATGGGCGACACAATTTTCTGAAAAAAATTGAAAAATCTGAGATATTCAGTAAAATTAATCAGAATAATTCTTGAGAATTGGATGATGTTCTGAAAATAACTTTCTTCCATTTTTGTCCTTAATCCACCTCAGTGACAATATCCCAAAAGTCCTTCAATGATAAAGTTATTATCCATATAGAACTTAACTTCTAAATACCAAACATCAATCTCTATTTTCAACACAAGAGAGAAAAATATCCTGAAACAGCCTTTGGTGTATTTCCATATGGCATAGACCTTTAGCATTTCTTCTGGCTTTTTTCAGTATATAGAGCATGTCTGAACCTCATGCTCCAGAAAATACAGGCTGTGTAATAGTCTTAATTTAGACTAGAATAATTTAGAACACTGTTAAGACCAAAATGAACACAGATTTCATCACATTGAAAGGGTTGAAAGTCATCTCTTCATTAATTAAGTTCCTTCTTTGAACAAAGCTTAAACAGGCTTTTAGCTTATAACGTCTGAGTTTTCTTCATCTGTAATTAGAAAAAGACAGATATATTTGCTATTAGTCCTTATTATATACATATAAATCTTAATTTAATTTTATAACAGCTCTTGGTCAGAGATATTAGCTACTGAAACTATTAAGTCTTTGAAGATTAAAAAATTATGGACGATGTGCATTTACAAAATTATGAAAACTTAGAATAAGGGTTTTTTTTAATGCTGCATCAGTAAAATTAATTTGGGCTTGTAGCACTGGGAAAGCCTCTGAGATTGATATGTAAAGAAAGCAAAATATGGGATACAGAGGTAATCGGAAATAAATAATTTTTATTATTAGACTTCCATTCCACTCGAATTTACTCTTCCTTCTCAATCTTTCTGGGCATTACTTTTCCAGAACAGCTTTCACATAATTTATTATGAAACCCAAAAATTATCTTTCTTTTTACCTTCCTGCCTGTACGTACTGCAGAAAACCTGCTCAGGTGGTCTAACATACATGTCCCTGATGCTTGCAGACATCTGTATACTCTTACACTTGTTAGGAATCAGGCATGAAGGCAGGTACAAAACACAGACAGACAGGCTGTTTCATTGACACATAAAAGTGTGTTTCTCGCTGTCACACCATTTCCTGCCTCATTGACCCCACCTCTGTAGGGAGGAACAAAAAAGGTAAGCAGCAGCAGAGCTTCCCAGCACATCTGAGGGCTGACTGAGGATTGAAAGCCTGGCTATAGATCAGAAGATTAAGTAACTCTGTCTTTGGTACCAAAAATATAGGCTTTTGAGTGTGTTTTTGGATAATTACATATGCAAAATTTTTGACCTGACGGGAAATGGTCTTTTTCCTTATTCCGTTTCTCAAAAGCTGCTGAAAGAAATATGGTCAAACAGCTACCTTGTACATCCACTGAGCAAATAACTTCTGGAATGTAAATCAAATACAAAATATTCCTTTCCTAACTAACAAAATATATGGTAAAATAGTGCACCTGTGAAAAAACAAAGCTATAAATTGAAACTATTCTGAGACCTATTAGATCATTGTCCATAATGTAAAAGCTGCCATTTACAGTGTGACAGAGAACATACTTAGCTGTACAGGTCTTATCATGAAAGAGGGCAGGTATTGAAGGAACAAAGTACTGTTTTATTAATACACTTGGCCAATGAGAGTAAACAGATAAACAGTTCTTTAAGGAGAAAAAATACCAATATTCTTAAGGGAAAATAAACTTCATTTTTAACAGATGGTAGTACAAAAAAATCTATTTTGTCTTCACCGCAGACATTGGGTCCATATGAGCATATACTTTTTTGCCCATGGCTGATATTACTATTATTAAATACATTTTAACTTACGTTGTGTCAGCTTCTTCACTGTAAAAGATTTTAGTATTTAGTTAAACTAAAATTGTGTTAAGAAATGAGCTGCCAACATGCTTTTATTCAAAGCATCTTATATCAGAAATGTCCTTTCCAACAAAGCAAATGGAAGTGACTTTTTTCCACACGATATATATGAGTCCACAATTTAAGTGTTCCAGTAATATGAAGGGAGAATTGGACTTGGCTTCTCTCAGAGGAACAGCAGTCAGCAAAAGCCTCTTAGTCCTCTTAGCCTCAGGAATGTGTGTCTCTAACAGATTGCCAGGAAAGATTAACTGCTGCAGGTAGCACAGCTGCTGGTTCAAACAATTTTGATCTTTTTATATCTTGTGCTCATTCTGCTTCCACATGGAATTGGTCTGCTTGTTATGGAGAGCCGCAGGTAGCACAGCTGCTGGTTCAAAAGACTCTGGTCCCCTTATATCTTCTGTGCATTGTTTCTGCATAGAACTGGCCCAGTTGTTTTGGAGAGCCCCAAGGAAACCACTTTACAAAATAGTTTGCTAACCTTTTCAAGAAGTGAAATATGCTCCTACTTTTTTTTTTTTTTCTCTTTGTGGTGGAAAAGCTTGTTCATCAAAACCAGTATTTACTGTAGTTTCTTTGCATAGATTTTCCTAGGAGAGTAAAGACTTTAAAAGACTGGTGTAGAAAAAAAAAAAGTAAGTATAGAAATTGCCATGCTTAACCATTTCTCAGTATGTACAGAGACTGTGTGCTACACTTCAGGTTTTCAGTGGGGCTTATGGGTAGGATGATGCATTTAACTTTAGCAGCCATTTAGAAGGCAGGTGACTAGAGTTAATTGTCATCTAGTGACAAGTCAAGAAAAACAGGCAGCTACATAATCACCCATCTGAAAAAGATTGATAAATGGGATGAATTTCCCTTGTGAGGTGCCTATCTCCCTTCTTCTGCTGATTTTAAGTATCTCTAAGTGAAAGGCCTAGCTTTTAAATAGCTAAAGTTACATGAGATAAATCACTCATGGGTAATTCAGAAACCAAAGCTGTGTTCTCTTAGCTGTGCTCTGCACTAAGGAGCCTAGGTGTCACTGCATGTCCTGTCAGTTTTAAAAGCACGCATAAACTGTGGGTGCAGGAACAACTGGTATTTCTCCATATGAGCTGGTAAGGTTTATTACCACAAAGAGAAGTTTGTATGAGCTTGGTTATGCTGTCAAGGTAATAAGGTCATTAACTGCTGGGTGATGTTGCCAATTCAGGTGTACGCTTTTTTGGGAACCACTGGCTTTGTTGTGTTGTGCTGTGGAGATACGGCTGGAATACTTACATCATTCTTCAAGGTGGAATTTAGGTTCCTTTTAAAATGTTTCAAAAATACAGACAAAATACTGAAGAGCTAGTCATGGTGTAAATAGCCTGACAGTTTTTTACTGGTACCTCAACATGATGGACTAAGGATTATATTTTCACTACTGGACCTATGTCCCCTCTAAAGATAAGGCAGAATAATAAACAATGATTTTAGCAGGCATGCTCCTCTTTCTCCTTTGAAGAAGTACAGCAGTTCTGTAGGTTGAGAAAAAGTAGAGGTTAACCAAGAGCATGACTACATGTTTTCTGACCAGCATAGCTACCTGCATGTGTAAAGAATATATTGAACTCTTCTTCACATATTAGGAAACACCTAAGGCATTCTGAAGTCTCGATGAATAATTCTGAAATGAGGATCACATTTTGAATTTGGATCATTTTATAGAATGTATCTACACTGGTGGACTGGGTGTGGCAACTTTTATATTTTTAATTGTTGAGGCTTAACCCTGGCCAGCAACTAAGCACCCCACTGCCACTAGCTCACTCCCTTCCCTGCCACCCCCTGCAGTTTTTTGTAGTCTCTGCCTACTATGCAGATGATAATGGATGCTTTTTCCCACATCTCTTATCCTAATGTTTTTCAGGCACCATGCTTCAGAAGTTCCAGAAGTGTGGAATGTCAGCAAAATATTCCACATACAGACAGAATAATAGTGAAGACAAAAGAGAAACTATAATAAACATCTGCTACAGACCCTGAGGACTGGAGAGAGCAAAAGGAAAACAAACCCAAGAAAACACTGGGCCAAGTATTGAAGATCTCAGGACAACAAGATAATTTGCTCAGGGGGGGTTACAATGAACTGGACATCTGTTGGGCAAAAAATACAGGAAAGCACAATTCATCATAGAGATTCTTTTAATAGCTAAAGGATATCTTCGCGATCTGGAAAGCAGAGGATCCAACCATGAGAGAAGCCATTCTGTATTAACTTCTTCCAAGCTGGTATGATTTGATTAATGTATCTGATAACCTGCTGGTAAAGGGCTGCTTCTGGTTCTCAAAGAATTAAAAAAAAAAATCATTGAAGACATTAAAGACAGAATAGGATGATAAATATCAATTCATTACTTCAAAGGCAGGTGTCCAGATCCCTAGTTTTTCTATGAACTAACACAAGCTCACTTCATACATCTTTGTTCAAAGTTTAGGTGCTGTCGTGAGTGCATGCCTGTATCTATAGCTCCTTTCCCCTCACCCAAATATTCTTAGACTACGTCCTGTGCTGATCTATGTCTGGAGTTCATGATTTTCCTAGTTTGTGCTCTTTCTGCCAGAAGCTCATGTTTCAGTTTTCTTGTCCAGCATGTCCCTCCTTTTCTCCTAATCCTACCTTCTTGCTTTAACAGATCTCATTTCTCATTCTCACATTCTCTCCTAGCTGATTTATGGCCAAAATTTTGTTTTCTACTTGTCTGTTTGGTTCCTCTTTGTCACTATGAAGTTTCCTTGGCCTCAGTAAGAAGAGGGGCTAATTAGGAGTCACATACTCTGCCCTTGCACCCTTTTCCAACCCAGGGCACCTAAATACCTCTTAAGCACAAGTCTAATTCTTAGCTCTTGCAGCTTTTGCTTTTTGAAGAAGGTGGAGGTACAGTTTAGTACGTGACACTTTGGTAAGTGCCATGAGAAGCCTGGGCATGCTAAATGATTTTGCAGGCACATTAGTAGATAAAATCAATGAAGTAACCCATGACTATGTGCAATCTTCAATATTTCGAGTTCTTATAATTTGGTTATATTTTGATCAAGCTCATAAAGATGAAAGAAGGGAGATAACTAATATAGAAGCTACCAAGCCAAATGTCAATTTTCTGTTCCAAAGCTTGGAGACAATGCAGTTACACAAAGAAAAGGTTGCCAACTTTACTACATTGATCAAACGATGCATTTTTCCTTGACTCACATGTCAAAGATAGTTGAACACTTTTCATTGAAGCTTTCCCAAAACACACACCCTAGGGCAACACCAGTCATGAAAAAATCCAGCAGAAGTGCTAAAGGTTGGCATAATGTTTGAAGCAGCTTAAAAGAGTTCTAAATAGATTTGACAAGTAGCATGCTTGCAATTAGTATTGATGAGGATTCTACTTTTCAGAAACCTTATTGCAGTGTCCTGGCTTGGGGTGAGGCAGAGACAACTTTTTGTTCAGTGAGAGAGGTTCTTGCTCACACTTGTTGCCATGGCCACCAGGGTGAGCTGACCCAGTTGTTTGCCTGGTGGAAGGGTCACACCTGTGGCCAGGTCAGGTGACCCAAACTGACCAACGGGGTGTTCCATCCCGTCTCCCATGCTCAGTATAAAGGCTGAGGGATCAAAGGGATTAGGTTGGCTCTCCTCTAAGGACTCTTTTGCAAGGGCTTTTCTTCTTTGGATCTTCAGTGGGCTCTTCCTCTTTGGATCTTCAGTGGGCTCTTCTTCAATGGACTGTTTCTTCAATGATTGATGCCTGAGGTAGAACCCATCAGGTCATCTGCCTTTTGATCCTGATCAGTGTGCTCCGGCTCCCATTTGTCACTGTGTTCAGTCTGGAACTTTCCTAGTGCCTGCCAGTGACATCTCCCTGGGAGCTTGATATGGTTTTGTGTTTATTTGTATATATTCTATTTATTTCATTATTTCCTTTTTTTTATTATTAATATTTCTTTAAAGTAATTTGTTTTTTTCCTAAACTCACAAATCTCTCTATCTCTCTTCTTCCTCTCCTTAAAGTGAGAGGTGGGGGAGAGTATCTATTGTCTTGTCATTGGCCAACCTGTCCCGAAACACAACATGCAGTTAAAAGAATTGCATTTACTCTACCTGTGAAAGTCTTAAGCAAGGTTTTATAAACTAAAAAGTTTTATTTGAAAGTGTGAACATACATATGTATCTATGTATTTTAAAAGAATTTTCAAGTGCATGAAGTACATCTGTAGTGACTGCAGCTATAATGTAGAAAAATCCAAACTAGATTTAAAGTATGTTAGCTGAAGGACCAAGTGATAGCACCAGATAATTTACCAAATAAATTACTACAGATGATGACAACAGAATTCTCTAATGAAAATAACACTAGTGCAAAGTCTTTATTCAAAATGTCTAAACGAATGAAAGAGTAACCTGGTGGGAAAGCAGAAAAAAAAATCACTGAAACCCAATCTGAACTGGTCTCTTCCGACCATTTAATTGGTGCAGTAGGACAGAATATGCTTTCTTTTTTTATGGCTAGATCTTGAGAGGTTCTGATCATTTAGAAATGCAGTTGTTCAGAGTTTCAGAAGTCAGATTCTGACAGGATTATTGACAGTGAAGAAGTGTCTTTTTTCTTGATATGTTTCTAAAAAATCATTGGAATTACTGCCCAGGTAAGAAAATAAGCAAAAAAAAAGTAAGGGTAACAGAATCTGGCCTTGCCAATTGCTAATTTAAGACCCAGACCAAATTTGAAAGCTATCCATTGTGGTAGTACTACTTTAACCATGACTACATTGTTGATGTTATTAACCTTTCTTAAGACCTTTGAGAAAAGAAGAAAATCTGAAGTTGCACAGTAACTTGAAGAGTATGTTATGAACCTCATAAAAGAGATCAATTTCAACAACAACCTGTCATCTGCTGGTATAAAAGGAATGAAACTGGAATAGTCTACTGAGGAGGTTGCTGAGGTTCCAGTTAGTCCTCATGTAATTGAAAGAATTTGGCCATGATTGAAGCATAAACTGTATGGATATTTTTGGTAAGAAGCTTGACAGTCTCCTCTGGAGAATTAATTCTCCTCTGATGGATAAAATGATAAAACTCTCTACTATATTTCAGGAATCTTATTTCTGAGGTTCTTCTGCCTTATTGCAAAGAAGGAGCAATGTAAAATATATCTGGTGTCCATTGTTGAAAATTCTTTCTTAGCTATCTGCAGTATGAAAAATGATGACATTATTCATGTAATCCATTTCTTCCACAAAAATAAATTTGGCTTTTTAATGATTAGGGGGAGTTAAATATATTTTTAATGATAATATTTCAGATTTTAGGACCTACCAGTTACTCCTGTGCCCTAAGCAGTCATAAACACTGTTGGGTAAATTCGTCATTGGGATTATAGTGTTACCTCTATACAGTCTTGTGAAAAAGTCATGTATGTTAAAGTATAAAGATTAAAATAATGGCTTTAGCTCTGTGTATTTTTGTGAAATGAAAAGTGACCTTGCTATAAGGTCAGAATTGAAAGCTTGATTAGATAATTCTGCATGGATGGGGTTACTGCCACTTCCTCTTCCTACTTGTTTTTAAGAAATAAGTGGTCAACCATGTGGGAACTTAAGTGTTCCCCATTCGAATTTCATCCTACAAAGCATATATTCACATTCTTAATCGTCATTTGATATTTAATCCTACACTGAATTCAGTTAGGTTCACTTCTCTTCAGACAACTGCAGTAAAGCTTATGGAGATAGGCCTGTTTTAAGCCCAAATTCACTGAAAACATTCAATAGATAGGAGACAAAGACATTCTACTGTTATTTAAGATATGGTAAAAGTGAGAGACTGCTTTCCATTCCTTCACAAATTTAGCGTAATTTAGATCAACTTCATTGTAGTGACACTAGTTTCATTCTAGCATGAATAGAAGTAAATCAGCATCAGAACATTTATTTAATGGGGCTAAATTATACTAAAAAGAAATAAGAATATGTTTTTCCTTAGAGGCAATTTCCAAAGCTTCCATTAACTTTTGAGATTGAGAATGCAAAAAGTCCTTTTTGATGTTTTTATGAAAGATACATTTGAACTGAACTGGAAATTATAACCTTGAGGGTGAAATTAGGAGGAAAATTCCTATTTTGAATTGTATGCGGGTATCAGAACAAATAAAAAAATACTTCTTTCTAGGCATTTTAAAAATATCTAAATATATCTTAAGATACTAAGAATTTTTTAGCATAGCAATGAGTTTTAATTACAGATTTTTGAAAAAGACAATAACAAGATAGTAAGGTACAGAAACATAGTGCATACATCATTCAAATGCAATCATTCTAATTATTTTTCTGGTTGTTAATATGTACATGCAGTATAACTATATTATGTACTGTAACTAAAATATTATACGTATCCACATAAATTTTATTAAAGCACTACATGTGCAATTCTTATTTTTTATATCTTTCCACTTTTGTATTGCAAGAAAACGGGAAAACATCTTATACTTTCATATGTATAATGGATTGACTGGTTTTCCTGTTTAGATGTGTGTGTATCCAGTTGTTTACATCCATTAATTGGGTTGGTACTGCACTAGAGGTACCTAACCACGTAAGAAACTTTTTCTGTTTAAGTGCCAGATGAGGAATTGGTATATACACATTCTATACTGCCAGATATCAAACAGTTTTTCAGCACAAGGATGCTTGCGGTAGTTGACAAATACGCTGAGCAAAGATACGATGTGCCAATATCTTTGAGAAGGATGAAGGTGCTTTCACATAAGACTAAATTCTTGAAGGTTATTGGAAAATACTAACAGCAAAATTCACCGTACGAAAACATTGGAGATCCATGCACATTATATAATTTATAATATACTTTCTATATTTATAAATGTCTCATATATTTAGCAACATTTCCTCTTCTAAAGGCCAGATACGCCACAAGTATTAACACTGAACTGCTAGGGTAACCCTGTTCAAAAAACTGTGAGTATGAGTTATTGAGACAGATTGATAGAATCTAGATAGACTCCAGACAGGATTGATAGAGTCCAGAGCATAGATCTATTTGTTCCTCCTAACCAATTATTAGGAAATACACTGTGCAGCCTGTACAGAATAGTCTGTGTTCTTAGGTAGCAACTGCTATATGAGAATACACAAGAGAGGAAATGGTGAAAGTATTAGTAACTGAACACTTTACACCCCAATGAGGTGTATGACAAGAAGTGGTTTCTATGTAGCAGTACTTCAGCCCTTGCCCAATCAAAATGACAGCGTTTTGTGGAAGGAGTCTCTGTTTTATCTACCCTCATCATCAACTGATGCAACCGGTCTAGGTGAAAGTGCAACACATAATGTTGTTTTTGAAGTTGCTCATAGAGTGCTTTCTGAACCCTTATCTCCCTGTGTTCTCAATTCATTAAAGAGCTTTAAAACCCCAGGTTTAAGAACGTTGTGGCCATTGCAACACAAAGTGATTTAGAAATTGATCCAATGGTGGCTCATGATGCATGATATTATTTAGAAAACACATAGAAGACAGTGTCATTTTATGTTTTAGAGTAAATCATGCAGTTGATAAATGACTGTAGCTCACTTTCCATCAGATATCAAAAACGGAAATACCCAAGTAGCAATACAGAGTAGATTTTATATGTACTAATCTATAAATATTATATAGAGTGGTAAATCATAACCGAGTCAACAAATTCCAGAGTGGAATATAAATTCTGTAACATCTGGCTGGGAAATGTTGCACTTCCATGTACTACATGTATATGCAGCAGTCAAAAAGAATTTCCCAGTTGTTACCAACATGGAGGTTTCCATAAAAATTTTTCTTTAGTAATCATGAAGCAATAATATAAACCTCATGTTTATGCATGGTTTGTTGAGTTTTTTCTTGCTGTTTCTTTATTAATTCATTCTGACACACTGATAAAAGTACAGGTAGGTTCACAGTAATGACAAGTCATTTTCTTTGCCTTGTCTTATTTCTCTCTGTAATTTTCAGAATTTGTTTTTGGTACATTTCTTCTAGTTTGAGAACCTCATTTCTACTTTTGTAATACCATTTTCTTGACTCCTTGATTTGCATACTTTCATCTCTAACAAGTAACAGAATGAGTTGTTACAGGAATGATGTTTGTTAGTGTCTCCTTTTAAAGAAACTTTTTTTTTCTACAGTGAGATAAAAGCCTATTAAAAATAAACAAATTATATCTCTGATACAGTCCAACTATGACAAACTCAAATTCAAAATGAAAAAGTATTGGCGTTTTCCTCTTTTATCCCTTGCATTTTAGCACCGTGGGGAAAAATATCAAAATTAGATAAACAATGAATGATGACGATTAAATACATGAAACTTTTCCCTCATTTGTATGATTTGAAAATATTTTTTGCTTTTTATCTAGAGACATGAGAAAATATATATTTTGAAAAAAGGGAAATAATTTTAGTCTAGATTGAATCTCATTAGGACTAGAATTATTTCTGTTTGAATGTGTAGGGGTAGCTGTGTGAAAGACTGAGCCATTATCGTGTATTGAGACAAAAACGTCTTTGAAGACATGAATATTTTGTATGTTGTATCAATGATTTTAACTGTGAGACACAAATTATCTCAGACTTACCCTTTGCCTCCTTCATACCTCCTATGTTTGACTTTCTGCTGACCTTATGAGTATGTTTTCAGATTAATGTAAATTAAAACCAAATGTATTTATATATCAGTTTCTCAAAAAATTTGATTTATAAGCTTACAAATCTATGTGAACTATTTTGAGCTCAAATCAGCTGCAAAGATATTTCAGTACAATTCTGGAAAGACTTGTGTTACCTAGTAGTGATTTCAGTTAAAACAATTAAAGTCTTCTAAAAAGGTAATTGATATTATAAGATTCCATAATCTTCTTGAATAAATATAGTCTCGATGTTGGTTAGAAAGCTAGCTATCTCATCAAATCTTGCTTGAAGACATTGGAAAATCAAGCCATTTTAAATGATCTATCTACTGCTTTGAAGTCCCATTTACTTGTACTGAGAACACTGAAAATCAAAACTTGAGTTCAAGCCTCTCTGGCTTGCTGCTCATATTGTATGTTATAACATTGCTTCTTCCTCTGCTGTGAAGTATTTCATACAAAAAATGGACCATGTACTTTTCTACGTGAGTCATTATTAAATGGTCATAAATTAAAATGGGAATAATATATCAAAATCATGTTATATACTCATGACTATGCACTTCTAATTTTGTCACTGAAATATCACAGAATGGTTTTAATTGACTTAATATTATTACTGGTTTAATACTTAAGGAGAGGTCAATTTTTGCAAATTTACTACTGAAAATGTAATCAACAACTTCAAAACTTTCTAACAGTAGAGTATAAAGGGATTTTTTTTACTACATTTTGAGTAAAAATTTGTTCTGAGAAGTATTTTATCATGGGAAGTTCTGATTGAATACGAGAAAGAACAACTTTACTATGGGGGTGCCAGAGCACTGGCACAGGCTGCCCAGGGAGGGGGTGGAGTCCCCTTCTCTGGAGAATGAAGCCCCGCCTGGATGCAGCCCTGAGTAATGTGCTCTGGGCAATCCTGCTTTATCAGGGGAGTTGGACTAGATGATCTCTAGAGGTCCCTTCCAACTCTGAAATTCCGTGATTCCATGATCTCTTTTTGCAAAATGATTCCCTCATTATTTCCTGAGGAATCCTCTTGAAAGAGAATAGCTTACTTTAACATATTATTTTACATTTTAAGATCCCTTTCTGTGACAAAATATGTATTATTGACCATTACAATGCATTATGCTGCTGTACTCATGAGGTTCTGAATGCTATTAAATGAAACTTTGCACATTTTTTTCCCCAGCAGAGCACTTTATGTCATGGTCTCAAATTTGTTAAAAACAAACTTCCTTTTTGACTTTTAAATCAACTTTCATCCTAACAATTTTTTTAGTATTCAGAGCTTATTGCTATGCTCAGATGTGGGATATATTACCTGATGTATTTCAGGCATTTTTTTTTTTCAAATCAGGCATATATGTCATTGCTGCAAAGTGTATTGGATGCTAGATACTTAACTTAGATATTTAATCTTTGATTAAATCTCCCTCCAGACACTTTTCTCTGGAAGTATATTCATTAATGTTTTTGCCCCTGTTCTAGTATTTCAGATGTTATTTCTGCTCACAACGACTCATTTATTTTTACCTTTTTTCCTGATGAGATAATAGAAAATTTTATCTTCATGTACTTAAACTTATTTTACAGATTTTGGTAGGCCTATGTATGTAGGTTTCGGTGCTTTCATACCAGGTTAAGTCCATTCAGGTGGAGTCTCCAGTTTTTCCATTGAGACCTTTTAGTTTTCTGGTTTGCCTGGTTGTTAATGCTGTTTTGCTCACATGTGTTTGCACTCATTTCTGTGAGGTGCATGTCCTGAAATGAACTGCTACTTCACATTTCGTGTCATTGATTGTAGATCAAAATATGTGCTTATTTTCTGGAATCAGCTCTTCATAATTAGAAAGAAATTTGCAATTTAGGCTTAATTTCTGAGGCCTCATTCTGGGTTCCCCCACATCCCTTCAGTCTGTTTCTGAGTTTTGCCATGACAGTGAAACACTGAAACAAAGATGAAAAGGACCAGATTTAGGGTTTTTTTGGTAAAAGTCTCAAAGTTCTGTACTGTTGTTGTGCTTTGCTGAGAACCTCTGTCATTTTGTTTTTCCCTCAATAATACAGCTGTGTAACTTAAAAAAATTAATGACATTTTTCACTGTCTTTTAATTTAGTTTTCTGCAGAATTGACATAATTTTCTTTTTAAATGCACATTTTTAATGCTTTTTAATTCAATTTTTAAAAGTCATTTCTTCTTCCAGGAGATATCAGTTTGCAGTGAAAGTCACATCAAAAGAATACACAGTGGGATAAATATCGGGTGGTGAAAATCCTGCTGGGCCTATATTAACTACAAATGGACTGTACTCTAAATTTTATAGTGGTTTTGTCACTCAGTAGGTTTCCTTTCAAGTAGATACAAGCAAAGATCAGTGAATCTGTATTTAAACCCAAAACTTAGGCAAAAGAAAAATTTCACCTAAAAAAAAAAGAATCACAGAGTAAGGTAACATGAACAACAGCAAAGCAGATGGGGAATTGCTCTTCTGGGAAGCTTGGAGAGGGTGCCTGCTCCTGCTGCAGAAGGGGACCTAGCACAGGCTTTTAATTCGCAAAAATTCTAGCAGTTTTGAATGACCTCTTTTATCTACTCCTGAAAAAAATGTGCTTTGACCTTTTGCTGACACCTGATAAGGGAGTGTCAAGCATCCATTCAGCTGGTGGTAGAGGGTAACTTATAGAAATACAGGCCTGGAGCACAGGAACATGGGAGAGGGCTCAAGGCAGCATGCAAGTGCTCAGCCATGGTGAAGACGTTGCACAGGGCAGGGTTTCTGGTACTGACCAGAGCAACTATTCCTGGGAGAGCAGAAGCCTCGTTTCAGACAGAGTTGAAGAGGGAGAAGGCAACTTTCCAGTTCTGCAGCTGCAGAGAGCACGTGGGGCCTTTCGCTGGGGTCAGGGGAGACGAGCTCCTTGCCTGCAGGAGGTGTGGACTGGTGGCAGATTTGTAGGAGCTGTGGGAGGAGGTCAGCAGATTGCACAGCATGAGGGACAGTGGCAAAACCAATGTTCATAGGATTGACAGGATGTTCACAGCCATCCTGTGAAGCAGAGGCAAAAGCCTGAAAAAAAGACAGAGGAACAGCCAGAGCCTGTCCTTGATGCAATGGCAAATGGAGAGTCCCAGACTGGGGAAGGATGGAGGCTTGTGACTTCTTGCAACATGAGGCAGGTTCCTTCTCCCCTGCAGATGCACTGCAGAACAGGTTCGGTGCCCTTGTAGTAGACGATGGGGAGAAAATGTCTAGGGACACATCATAACTGACCCTGAGCTGTATCAGCACCAAGAAGAGCTGGCAAGTGAAGGCAGAGATTTGTTGCCTTCTCAGGGAGCTGTATCAGCCGACTTACTGTCCAGGGAAGTTTGCTGCTTGCCAGGCACTCAGATGCGAGAAGTTGTAGGAACGCTGCCAAGGCTTGTCTTGTCTTTGGACTATAACCTTCTGATGTCCATCCACACAGCACTTCCAGAGAAAACACTGGCCATATAAAGACTGACTCCTTAGCTTTGGGGATAAGGGTGAAGGGCACGCAGTCTGTTCAGTGTCTCCTTCATCCTACTGTTGAAGGATAAAGTCTGGACTAGGAGTGGGTATACCTTGGAGAACAATACCTGGTTGTGCAACTGCGGTCACTGGCAGGGATTTGCTTTATGTGATCACAGGATCTCTGAGGATTGAAGGTTGCTGTGGAGTGATGGGATCCAACTGACAAAGTGGGACAAAAGCATGTTTGTCAGCAGCAGGGTGGCCAACCTGTTGAGGAGAGCTCTAAATCAATAGCATCAAGGGAGAGATACTGCAACCCACAGTTAAATGAGAAAGTGGTAGGCAGGTCGGACTGACAAGGAGCAACGTTGATGGGAATAAGAACACAAGAACAATAAAACAAAGTGAAAGGATACCCCCTCCAAGTGTATGCATACAAGTGCATGCAGCCTGGGAAACAATCAGGAGGAACTAGAGCTCTGCATGTGACCACAGTACTGAAACATCTCTGAAATAATGACTGAAACTGGGACTTGACTGGCAGGGCAGCATCTCTTCTGAGAAGGACCTGGGGTTGCAGTTAGCTGGCAAGCTGAGCATAAACCAACATTGTGTCCTGGCAGCAAAGCAGGCCAAGAACTTCCTGATGTGTAATAACAGGAGAACATCTAGGAGGTCCAGGAGAATAAATGTCCCCCCGTTCTCAGCACTTGTGAAGCTCCATCTAGAGAACTGCACCCATTTCCTGACAGAGGAAAGGTCCTTATAAACAGGAGCACATTTAAGGAAATGTCCCCAGGATGACATGCACCAGAGCATATGCCTCATGATGAGAGACTGAGGGAGCTGTGATTTTTTAGCCTGGAGAAAGGATGGCTTCAGGAGAACCTAAGAGCAGCACCCCATAACCCACAGTTGTTGAGATCATAGAATCATAGAATGGTTACAGTTGGAAGGGACCTTAAAGATCATCTGTTTCCAACCCCCCCTGCCATGGGCAAGGACACTGGCCATTAGACCAGGTTGCTCGAAGCCCCATCCAGCCTGGCCTTGAACTCCGCCAGGAGTGGGGCATCCACAGCTTCTCTGGGCAACCTGTTCCAGTGTCTCATCACCCTCACAGTAAAGAATTTCTTCCTAATATCTAATCTAAATCTACCCTGTTTCCATTTAAAACCATTACCCCTTGTCCTATTGCTACACAAGACAGAGCAAGGCTCTTCGTCGTGGTGCATGGTGGCAGGGTGAGAAAGAATGGGCATAAACCGAGACAGTAAGTAAGCAAGAGGAGCAGTATTGATCTAAGGAAAAAGTGTCTGCACAGAGTGAACTGATGCTCAGCATGTGATATTTGCACTATGAAATTTACCTGAGATCTGAGCAGCCTTTCTTTCAGTTAGACAAAACACTGTAAATCCCACTGCCACTGAATGTTAGGCTTCTGAAAAATTTGGAATATTTCTGATTTGGGCACTTTTATCATATCTGTTGTTATGAAAAATTCGGTACTTCAGATTTTCAGTATTTTTTGGATCATGTCTCCAACTGAATTGGAGAGTAAGAAGAAATAATATAGTATAACAAGTTGTTCCAAAAAAAGGACAACCTTAATGATTAACTGTGCATCATATTTATCAGATGCCTTTCTTATGAGTATATATTATTGGAAATGAAATATATTTGGTGAGAGTCTTTTAATTAGAGAGGTTCTAAAGGATCCGATCAATTACATTGTTTCTTTCAAAGGTAATCCAAAGTTTCAAACAGCCGAATGGTGTTGTTATCTTTAGGGTGTTTTATCTTAGTTATCTTTCTTTTTGTGCATATTATTTGTATTTAAATAGGTTGGAGGAAGAAGTTGTCTAAGTTAACAACAAAGGCTGATCCGCCTCATTTGGTTTTTTTTGAAAGAGTTGCAATAGTGTGAGTAAACTAGGCTGTTCCTTTGAGACTAGCTGTACCATAATTCAGCTTTCTGCTTAAATAGTAGCTGAATATTAATTAGAAGTGTTTGTTTGCTCCTCTTGAATTTATCAGAAATTTCTTATCAGAAATAAGAGAGCCAAGCTATTTCCATTAACGCTTTTTCTTCATTTTATATCTTAAAAGTGATCTCTTAGAAAAGAACCATCTAGAATATTTAAAGATGAATATGAAGCATTTATTCACTCTTACTCAATTTTTACAATGATGCAAAATATTACTTAAACCTTCAAAATGAGATTGCAAGTGTTACCTGCTGGTCCTCAAAGCAATGTAACAATTTTTTTTAAAAAAAATATCATTTGAACTGGTAACATCAAAGCATCATTTAACTAGACATGGCATAACTACATGTACTTTACTGAATTATGAATTTTTTAGAAGATTTTGTATGTTGTCTTTGAGCAAGAGAAGGCAAAGTGGATGGCAAATGAATAGTGGTAAAGAGAAACAAATAGTACTAAAAAGTACTGTGTCACATTCACCGCATAATTTATGTATCTTTGGAGAATGAAGCAAAGCATGTTAAAATCAATACGAATCTTTCCCGTGTTGTCACATTAGTATTAAAAGCAGGATTGTGATTATGAAATATGTTGATGAAGCAAAACTGTCTGGCATTTTAGCAAGAAAGAGAACTAAAAGAATATTATATAGGAAGAAATGGAAAAAAAAATAATACTAGTAAAAGAAATAAAGGATTACATTTAGAAAAAAAAATAACAAAAGTCTGCTCTCAATCAGGTGGTCATTTGAAAAGAACAGAAGAAAATGTTTTGATCATCAGGCAACTGAGACACTGTTATTACTCATCTCTGAAGAAGGTAATGGAATTCTAATTCAAAATTTCAGTTAATATTTTTACAAAAATTGGTGGTAAGATCACACTTTTGTTTTTTTAAGATGAGCCTTGATAAATCTACTGAGGAACTACATATCATTTATTCAAAGACTATTAAACTTAAGAGTTTATGGTTTTCATAAAATGCAAAAGGACTTGAGATTGAACTGCAGTATCATGTTATTGTGGAGTATCTGAGACACCATGTTAGGTACCCGTGCTTAGTAGAGATTCTTTGGTGCCTAAATATTTTGTGAAGACAATGTAAGCTTAGCATGTGTTCCTTCTTAGGGCTTCTGGGAATCACAACTTACTCTGCAAATGCTTCTATAATTTAGCAGGGGTTTTGTAGAGAGTAGTGCTGAAAGCTGACCTTTGAAATGCACTAAATTTTTCAGTGCTGTCTTTTATGTGTAATTTATCAGTACCTTGTGAACATGCTGCATAGCACTTTATTTTTGAGTTAGTTATGTTGTCTTCAATAAGACTATTCAGTGTTTGAGACATTATCCAACATAAATGTTGTATCTCATTTCATTCCTCAGTTTGCATCAGCATCCTCTGCTTTTAAGTGGCTTATTTCTTATGGAGGGAATTCTGATATGTATCTTAGTCCTCCCAACAATTCATTTATATGATTTCTCTTCCCTTTCTTTTCTCTCCAGCTTTTCTGAAGCTTCTCTCAGTTTTTAGTTCTTGTTCTTTTTTTTTTTTTTTAAATACCAAAATAAGATAAGTATTGCATATTCCGAAGTGAGGTGTATTCACCTATCACCAGAACAATCTTCTGTATTCAGATACATAAATATAGGCCTAAGTATCAAAATATTTTTCATCTTAATTACTTTTTTATAATTTCATACTTTTCTTCATGTATTTTGATTAAACTACCCTGACTAATATTACATTTAGTAACATTATAAGATTAAAATTACAAAAATGAATAAAAGTGAAAGATATTTTAATATTTCTTTTCTAAATATGAAGGGATGTTACATTTCCTCCTTCATTTTATATCATATTATTATAAAGACACTATTCAGAAATTACATACCACCCAGACATGGGTCTTAAAAATATATTTGCAGAACTGGCATAAACTTCAAAAAATGCAGTGAGGAAGGATTTATGAGGAAGGATTTCACGAAGGATTTAAAATCAGAACAGTGCCCAAACCCACTAGTTTTTCATCCATTGATCTGATTAATTGATGATTAAGTCATGCAAATCTAAAATAATGATGTACATGTATGTCATTTACTGATGCAATCTGAGTAGTTTAGCGTTCTTTTTTTCCCTTGTTTGGTCTTCTGCTCAACATTCAAGTATTATCTACCTAAGATAGTGTTGCAAAAGTCATAGACAGAGTCTGAGTTGTGTCTACATTGTGTTTTGTTTGTACAGATTCGAGCACTCTTGGAATGGACTCTCAGATCATTCCAATTTACCATATACTGGTTTGGCTATGGCAAATATTTGGTGAATGCAAACAATCTTCCTTTTGGAGGAAATGAAACTGGAAGCCGTTGCATGGGTGCATCAAATATGCTTTCATTGTGAAGCTCTCCCAAGTGTAGGGAATGTGACTGAGGCCAGAGAAGGAGTTAGAGCTGTTGAGAGCACCCTGAAGTGCTTCTTATGCTAAAAAAGTACCAGAGGGCATCTTTGTAACTTTTGCCTCCACCTCTCATCCAGTTTTCTCCTGTGTCAGTATCCTTTCTCTTCTCCACACTTTGTTGCTGTCCTGCCCTTGTTGAATTCCTTGTCACTTTTGTATGAGATGTTTGACTTTATAAAATTTCTGAATAGAAACAGTAGACAGCTATGTCCGAATGGCTTATTACAAGCCTGTATTCTTTCTTTCTTGCAATACAGGATGGGTTCATTTTCTCCTGTGCTTACTTATAATGGGATAGCTTTTATCTTTTTTTGGAAAATAGAATAAGTAAGATATTCCTCTCTGCATAGTTTTGTACTTATCTGATGGAGCGTGCTGGGGGAATCAATGAAGATTTTGTCCCCTGGCTGTCCATGGAAACCAGCTCCTGTATGTCACCCTAACAGGAGGCTGCCAGGTAGATGCACATACGCACACATATGAACTGAAAAGCTCTCCAACGACTAACAGTATATGTTAAACCCACTGGACTTCGCAGGAGCATGGACTCTATGATGCCATTGGAAGTGATAGTGCTGTCTTATATATGATTCTCTCCAAACATAACTGGCATGGAAGAATGACATATTTAGCTTAGATATCATGAGTGTTTCTTAATATGATTTCTTTTACATTCTTATGTTTCCCAGTTGACAACACTTTTTTTCAGCCACTGCTTGGCCTCACTACAGACTAAGTTTTACATTAAAAACTAAAAATGTATCTGTGGCTGAAACAGTGTTGATAACACATCCATGTGTTTCTTTTTCCCACTTCACACCCTTTTTCTCCACCAATGAGTAGACTGGGATGAGCAAGAAGTTGGGAACAAACAAGGCTGGGACAACGGATACGAATTAGATGAAAGAATATTCCACACCATATGATGTCATGCTCAGCAACACAAACAGGTAGAGGAAGGAGGAGTGAGGGGTTTTGACTTCCAAAGTGACCCTTGTTCAGAGGCAGGTATGGTATCAGTCTGCTCGTGGGAGGTGGTGAGTGACTGACTTTACATTATTTCTATTTTTCTTTTTTCTTAAACTGTCTTTATCTCAAATCTTCTCATGTTTGCTCTTCTTGTTCTATCCCCATCCCGCTGAGGTGACAGTGGGTGAACAAGCGGCAGGTTAACCCTGCTTAACTTAGCTAGCAGTTAACCTTCAACGCTTTATCTACTTGTTTGTAATATGAAGCTTCAATTTTATGAAGTGGTAGAACTTAGTCCTCACTGTGCAGGAATCCAGAAATGCACCCAAATCCATGTCTAATTTTGGGGGTTGGTCCAGGTGTGCGGTGGGAAATAAAGGTGATTGTTCAAATGTTCAAAGTTAGGAGTGTACAAGTCTCTTCCTGAATTTTGCCCTTACTAAATTTATTTCCAGGACAATGCTGGAAGTGGGATGCTTGTTACAGTATCTTTTGTGAACTGCTTTAATGAGTTGCAAAATACATATACATACATAAATATGCATGAGGGAAAATAATTTAAATCTTTACAAATGTGCTGAATATTTGCATGGTCATTAACAAATGAGTTCCAGGCCATCCATTGAAACAACTGTAAAAACAACGTCAGCCATCCAATTCTTTTTTCTTCTCTTATCTAGTAAAGGCGCACACTTCAAGATCATTAAGCTTCCTGTGTTAATATGGGACATGCTGATCACTGATTTCCATATAGGAAGGAGAAGTATGGGCTATCTTTCTCCCATGTACCTGTATATAAATACACACACAAACATCTGATTGTCTATGTATAACACAAGGTGTTTCTTGATGTAGAGATGCTATTTAAAATGTTAGTATTTATATGAAATAGCAGAGAACCAGCATCTCCCTGTGATAGAAAAAAATAAATTGTCTCACAACATAAAAATAAATCAAATTATTCATCTCCTCTGTTCTTTCCCAACAATTTACTGCAATTACTTCTTGAGCAACTTTCTTGAAATGATACATCTATCTGCTTTCTGTGATGATTTGAGAGCTTTTGGACCAAAGGCTTAGATAAGCACATTAGAATGGAATCAGTAGATATATAAATAAATAAAACTACTTCTTTTTATAGCTTGTATTTCTACTGGAAAGAAAATAAGATAAAGATTACAGTGCTGATATCACAAATCAAATAGTCTCTCTTGCTTTTTTTTATTATAAAGATGTTGCTATGGAACATTTGAGAAGGCATTCAATATATTTTAAAACCACCCATAGGTTAATAACTCAAAGTAAAATAAAAGCAGTAACTTACATTCTGCAGATCTTGACCCTGCCAGCATGACTTGAAAAACCTGGCAAAAAGGTTGTCCTCTCATTGAATTGTTTGGCTCATGTTTTATGCACAAGCATGCTTCGCTTCTGCATTTGGCATGAATGCCTTCCTGCTTCACCTCAGGGACAAACGCATCCAGGACAACAGATAAAAAGAGCACAGTCCCACTTTCTGTTACAGTGTGAGATGACCTTCATGAAACTACTACTGTGGGCCAGAATCTTATTTTTATACCTGTCTGCACTTTTTTTTAGCAATCCTCATTGAAAGCCCTTTTGCCTTTTGGTCTAGAGAAACCAGTTGATTGCAGAAGTGCTTAATTATCATTAATAATTTGTGAACTAATAATAGATTCTTCTTCCTGGCCTGCTGCTGACTAGATGATATTTGGCTATGCATTCTGGTGCACGGCTTTTGGTGTTGCAATGACTCAGTGAAAAAGGTGAATCATGCCTTTCTTGCTCAATAGGCTTCCTCCTGAGTAAGCTGCGTCTGCTTTTTGCATTTGTCCCTTACTTTCTCTTGGAGAATACTGCTTTCGTGTCTTAAGCCTGCAACATTTCTGATGTTGATGGAAATTCTGAACAACTCCAAAGTATCCATGTTTCCATCCTATTCAACACTGTGCGGGGTGTGAGCTTGCTCTTGACAGCCTGTAACTTACATGTTGAGGTAACATTAACCCTCAAGTATATTTTAGAGATCATTCAGTTGTGTAGATAGAAACCAGAGTATATATGAGAGGATGCTTTCTTATATGCATTTTCAGCCTGATCCTGATAAACAGATTTAAAAAAAAAAAAAAA
>VXBO01003086.1:180078-199243 GCA_013400135.1 Rhinoptilus africanus | reverse complement strand
AAGTGACAATTTGAATGCTGGAGAGTTCTGGCAGAGGAAAACTGCTGGTAGACAGTGGTTTATTTCCAGGTAGATACCTTTTGTTTCGTTGAAGTTGAATGGAAATATTATGCTGTTGTAAACTGTAGTATCACTATGGATAGAATTTTTCCCTTCTTTAATACTACAAAGCCTATGAACCTAAACTCTAAACTCTTTCTAATCTTCTGCATATGTATTATAAATGTATAAACAGCTTTAAGGGTTTGGGTATGAACCAGCAAAATCCATTAAAAAAATAACACGTACTTGATCCATGGTTTAAATAATTTTTAAAAAGCACAAAAGCACTCTACTACAATGTAAGTTAAATATGCGGCATTTCTCCATCCTTAATTTTTCCAGTGTAGGACAGAAGTTTCTTCTTACCTAAACACAATTCTTCCAAATCTCTTTTCACAGGCAATTCATAAATCTTCAATGGAATCCTGTAAGATGCATAAAATATACCTGAGATGTTGGAACAATTTTTTTAATGTTATTCAAGTCTCTTTGGGAAATGTGTATCAACACAGTTTGTTAAAATGAGTATTAAATTACAAAGCCCACAGTGCTGCTATTGTAAATATCAAAAAACAAACCCAACTTTTTATGCTGCAGCTTTCGTCCTGAAGGGACTAAAAAGATTTTTTTCAAATTATCTATACCAGCACGTAAGCTAGCTTTGAAATGCATCTCCTTTTGGAGCTAGACCCTCGTGAAAACAGAATAATAGTAACAAGTAAGACGTGGAAACAATAGGGTGAGCCTCAGGCAAGCAATATAAACCATATTAGAAATTTGGCTGATGGGGTTTCACTAACTAGAAATTTTTGAAATTAATCCAAGCTAAATGCCTAAAACATGAATTAGTAATATTGTTCCTGGGTATTCATGTTTGCAACCTTTATTTTAATTAGAAAAATCTAAGAGTAATTAATTTATTAGCAACTTAGGTGTTACAATGTTGTGTATACAAACCATACACTGATTATACATAAGTTTTGAGTTTTTTAATATACAAAATTTCAGTGTCTTCCACTATAAGCTACATGCTCTTCATAGTGTGTATCCAAACCTGAAGAAGAATCTGTGCATGATTTCATACCACCACCATGTCCTAGTCCCCACTTGTGGGTTTCAATGGGCCAGTGTGGGCCACAATGATAAAAGAAGCTAAAAGAAAAAAGGTAAGCCTGTTATGTGGGTGCAGAAGACAGGATTAATCTGCTACTAGCTTATAAATGGAGAGAAGGAGAGAGTTTAAATAACAAGTTCAGTCCACTTTGAACAAGAGAATTACCATATTTAGGATGTCTGAAGTTCTTCCACATTTGGGGCTCTTTATATTTTTCTGCAGTCAGAGAAGTTGAATGGTGCTTCCTTCAAGAAATTTCCCCTACATCTTTTTGTCTTTATGTAAGATTTGAACCATTTGTTTTGCCAAAAATCCTAAATATTGGATTTTTCCAAAAGAGCAGGATAAATATAGGCCACTTTTAAAATGCACAAACAGTGCCTTCTCTAAAAACTGTAGAATAAGTAATCTCATGGCACTAGTCCAATATTGTATTTCTGAGTATGGAACCCTGCATGTGTGCAGCATATGACTGATGTTAATGGATCACTACTATTTTGCAGGATACAGAGGTTTATCTTAGAAAACTGTATTGCAGACTTACTGCTTTAGAGTGCACATGATACATTATCTTGAGGAATTCGTCTAACAAAAGCTCTATTAGGATGTCAGACAAATAAATGATGGTGTTGATCTTGAACTTTGCAAACAAAAGATAAAATTCATCTGTGGTGTTTTAGTGACCTGCTCCACCTTACAAAGTAAGGTAACACAAAGTGTTATTCTATTTGTTTTTCTTTTGAATGTAAAGCTTATTGGCACTATCATTATCTGACTGCCCCATTGTTTTGTACACAGCAGGTCTAGTGACAAAAATGGATTAACACTTCTAATTTTTTGTTTTCTACTAATCCAATATATGTATCTATATACCTATATGTATATGTACATATATATACAACCAATATCTTTTGGGAGGTAATTATATTCAAAGAATTCTGTTTTAGACCACAGATTGTCTACTATCATCTCACTGTATACAGAAAAACTTGTTTCAAGTGCACATTATAATACAATTACAAATATGTTTTTAACCTCTGGCTGTGTTTGGAAGGTGGTGTCTATAGAGAATCACAGAATGGCTGAGTTTAGAGGGACCCCTGGAGATCACCTTCCCTGCTTGAAGATAGATCAGGTAGGGCAGGTTTCTCAGTTATTTATACGCACTGAGAAAATCCCCCTGAACATTCTCTTCTCCAGACAAAACAGTGCCAGCTCTTTCAGCTGCTTCTTGTATGGAAGATGCTCCAGTCCATTAATCATGTCAGTGGCCCTTCACTGGATTCACTCCAGTATGTCCGTGTCTCTCTTGTAGTGGGCAGCCCAGACCTGGACGCAGCACTCCAGACATGTCTCACCAGTACTGAGTAGAGGGAAGGATCACCTCCCTCGACCTGCTGACAATACTCTTCTTAATGCAGCCTAGGATGCTATTGGCCTGCTTTGCCACAAGGGCACATTGTTAACAAAATATCACTGTAGTTAAAAAAATCTACAAGTGTGAATGGAGATTCTATTTCTTTTTTAACTGTGGCTTGAAACAAAACAACAAGATAAAGTTATTTTTTAACTAATTTAATTAAATTCTTTGTCTCTAAACATAAATTAATATTTCTCAGTTTCAATTTACTGTAAATAATTTATCTACAGAGAATGAGTGTACAAAGTTCATTAATTTCTTCATATGATTTGGTGATATGGATCATGGTTTCCATCCATCTGCCCATTTCTCATTTGGTCTGTAAGCCACAAACTCTGACAGATGTGTCCCTCACTTTTTACCCTTTCTCTTAGGTTCAGTTTCTGACAAAAATATTTATAGTTTACTAGGTTTGTCCTGGTAGACTCACTACCACTGACTTGTCCAGCTCATCTAATCAAATCAAATAGACGTTGAGAATAGCTATTAAAAGCTTAAACTGTCAACCATCCTTCAGCATCTATTTCTTCCTTGAAAAATCAAACTTTCATGTGGAAATATTCCGTCCATCCAAACCCTGTTCAATTTACTTTGGTGCTGTTATGGGTTATATACAGAACAGAACTACCATGGGTACGTATAGTTCAGTTTCAATATAACATTAAAAACACAAAAAACTTTAATGAAGAACACAATGGCTAATGTAATGGTCTGGTGTAATTACTTGCACTGAAAACATTCTGAATATGACCTTCTTTAAGTTGAGGTTGCGATAACTGTCATGTTTGATGCGATTGTACTGTCAAAGAAATGTTGGCCCCAATGAGCTGTAAAATCTACCACAATAGGTATATAAGTGCATTTATAAATACATAACTGTTATGCTAGTTGTTCCAATATTTAGTAAGGCACAGCTCTAATGATGGGTCATTTTATAAACAATTTCTTGTCTCATAGTTTTCTCAAGTGATAATAAAACTAGCATAAAGATTTTCTGGTGGAAGACTGACTGATTCAAAACAAATTAGTATTTTCCAAGACAGCATATTGAAAAGGTAGTCTAGAAAATAAAGCTAATATTTTTATTCTTCCTCCCTGGCCACCACCCCCCCCCCACCCCCCCCGGCTTTTCAAATCTGATCATTGTAGGAGTGACATGTATTTTATGCTTGATGGATGAAAAGAGACAGTAAAAGGCAAGATGAGCTAATAACAGTAAAGTCTGTATTGAATCAGAAATGTATTGAGGTACTGAGAGGAATCAAGATATGTGCTTCAATCATTAGAGTTTGTCACAAGTGAGATTTGTTGGTTGATGTGCTGTCAAAGTACTGAGAGAGAAAGGTTTTGTAACAAGCAGCTAGACATGCAGAAAAAGCAGTTTAGGACTCAAAGGACTCAGTATAAATAGAAGTTATAAAGTGAAAAAGAGTAATAAAGTTGGCATCAAGAGAAGGACAGTATTGATCTAGATTAAAAAAAAAACTTTTTCAGACACCTTGAAAAATGATCTTCTTAGTTTTTACTTACTTAAAATCATTACTTTTTATAACTAAATGTTTCTTCACTTCTCACTTAAAAGAGAAAGACTCAAAAATGCTCAAGCTGCATACACATTTGAATGCTATTGTTACCCTATCTGTTTTTAAAGCATAATATGTTATCTTACAATTCTGTATGTAATCCAGTTCTGGATTGGTCTGCATATAAGTTTTATTAAATATACACCTGGCTACATTTAAGAGTTTACCTAATTTATAGCCTCTGGTAAAGCTTTTCTCATTTTGCAATGAAAATTTTGGGTATTTCCCTCCATTGTAATATCCTTGAAAGAAATTATTGCCGTTTTCTGAGAAAATTTAACAAAGTGAATCTTCTGATCTGTTTATTCTTCCAGCACAGTTTTGGAGTGTTTAGTATCGCTCACAAATTCCTGTATGTTCATTCCACCCCCATAACATATGCCCCCTGCACTGCAAACACCTTGCCACCTACACCCAATACAGGCCCCAAAAGACAACCCAATAGTAATAGACAACTGAGAGACCTGGTGGAAGAAGGACGGTTAATCATGTATAGTGGTACCAAAATGTCATTCTTTTAACAATCAAATGGGACATACTGGTGCGATACTTGCACTGTCAGCCAAGAATTATATAAACTGTGGGATAGTGTTGGAGGAAAGGAAAAGCACTTAGCTGACCTTTTGGGTGGATGCCCCAGTTCCTGATGGTAAAAGCTGTCCAAAGGCTGCATTATCTGATTCCTATCAGGATGAGAATAATGGTCAGAAAATGTGAAATGAGATTGGACAAGCTACAAGTGTCAGAGAAGGAGTGATAGTTCAAGATTTCAGCTATTTCGGTAGACTCAATCAATGCCTTATGAGGGTATGACACAGAGATAAAAAATTCAGACTCAGTGAATGACTGTTTACTGCCTCAACTTGTCTTAGAGCTCATATAAAAAGAGATTATTTAGAATTTTTGGCCTTAGAGATGCAAAGGACCTGGGCCAAGAAGGATCAGTGGGAGAGCTGCTCTGTAATAGAAACCACAGTGCAATTATTTTTATGAGTGCAGTGGGAGAGAGCGAGACAAATAAATCCAGCAGATTGATACTAGATTTCAAGAAAGGGAACTGTAAAGAAAGAAATTTTCAAAGACAAAATGGAGTTACTCAAAAAGCCTGCATGTAGTATGAAGGCTGCTATAAGTACCGTATTAGAAGTCCAGTTAGAAGGTGTGGCATAACCCAAAAAGAAACCAAAGTGGTCCAAAAGTCCCTTGCATGTCTTCCTGTGAAAGTTAAGGAGACTGTTGCAGTTAATAGTTTGACTTCTAAAAAATGGAAAGCTTGCTCAAATAGGAAGAAAAAGAATACAGACAAAAATGTCAGGTGAAATGTAAAGAGGAAATTTAGAGACCTAAACCAAAAAGGTCAGACCTAAAACCTTGCAAAGCATTCTCAAAGTGACAGCAAAACAGTACTTTAAACACATCAAAAGCAGGAAGCCAGCTAGGGAGTTGATGGGAATACTTGGTGTTAAGAGCTTATGATGAGGCCATATCTAAAAACATCCATAAATTCTTTGTTTCAGACTTGATCCTGGCTGAAAGTGCAGGGCAGGGACCAACCACTGACCTATTCTTTCTCTGATGCAGAGGGGTCAGAGAAGCTACATCATATAGAAGTAAATACACAGGAACTATTATGTCACCTATGTGAGTCAGACGTCAGGAAATCATCACAACCAGATGGTGTTCAGTCAAGAGTCCTAAAATGTCTCAAATATGAAGCTGCTGGTCTGCTAGTTAAAGTGCAAGACCTAGCATTACAAACAGCCACCACCAGAGATTGACAGCATTAATTCTACAAAAACTGGCAGGGATGGGATTCTGGAAACCAGAGATTTGTGATGGATTTTTGTCACTGGTACGACAGAAGAATCTATAGTAAAAAAAAGCTTTAGAATCGGTATGGCTTCTGCTAGGTTGTGTGGTGCCCACAGGAAGTGTCAAAGAAAAGTTTATGAAAGGGATTCAGTGGGCATAAAGTATTGGGATTTTCAGAAGCATTTGAGAAGATTCCATAGTAAAAGTTACAAAAGGGACAAATCTGCCAGGGGACTGGAGAAAGATCTGTCAATGGTTTCAAGATGGTTAAAGGACAGGACAGGTTAGGATATAGTGGTCTCTCTCTAGGATGGTTTCTTAAGGATGACTGTGAGTATGAGTGTTTTTCAATGACTTCACCAGTAACGTGGAGAGCAGTCACAGATGCCACAAGGCTCTTTTAGGTTGTCAAAAGTTGTGTCAGCGTCAAAGAACTGCAGAAGAACCCCACTAAACTGAGACAGCAGGTAGAAATGTGGCAGATGAGTATCATAAAGGCAAACATAAGGGAATCTCTAGGGACAAACAACCTCAGCATCAATCACGCTGAACTTGGAACTGGCAGGTATGATCAGGAGGGAGATCTTGATATCCTCATTCATAGATCGCTGAAATCACTGTGTCAGAACAGCCCAGAAAGCCAACAAAATCCTGAACATCACCAGAAAAAATACTGAGAGCAAGACAGAGAGTCTGAAGTTGTGGCAGGGGAGGTGCAGACTAGATATTAGGAAGAATTACTTTACTGAAAGAGTGGTCAGGCACTGGAACAGGCTGCCCGGGGAGGTAGTGGAGTCACCATCCCTAGAGGTATTTAAGAAACGTGTTTATTTGGCACTTCAGGGCATGCTCTAGTGTTAGAGATTGTAGGGTGTTTGTTTGGTGGTTGTATGTTGTTTTGTTTGAGGGTTTTTTTGTGGGTGTATGGTTGGACTTGATGATCTCAAAGGTCCTTTCCAACCACGAAGAATCTATGATTCTATGATTTTGTGACTGTGTGTAGCCCTGATGCACCACCTCCTGACTAATATCTGCAGTCTTGGTCTCCACGTCTCAGAAGCGTGCAGGGGAGTGAAAGAACCTGCAGAAATGGGCAGCTCAAATGGTTGAGGTGATGGAGTGGCTGCCTGGTGAAGTGAAGTTAAACAGACCAGGACTCTTCTATTTGGTAAGGAAAAGGCTGACAGGGTATGACTGGGTTTGCAAAATCATGCGGGTAGATGATCAGCTTAAGACAGACCCTTCACTGAAGGAAGGATCACTGAAGGTTCACTAAATGCTACTATACCAGAAGCAGGGGCATGCAATGAAGCTTACAGTAGATTAATTCCAAACAGGCTCAATGATGTGCTTCCTTACACAGCAGGTAGTGAGCTTCTGAAACGTGCTGCCACAGGAGGCTGTGGAGACAGAAAATATTAGCAGGCTCAAAAACAGATTAGACACATTCCTGAACAAAAAACTTCACAAGTGGGAACTAAACAGACAGTTGGGGATGTACCCTCTTGTATGCTAACTTTGGTGGCTGGGTGAGGAAGTGGGGAACAGATTGCAGGAAGTGGTTGGTTTGCAGACTTTCTCCAAATAGCACCTCTTCCTGCTGTTATGAGAAGCAGGTAAGACAGGCCGTTGGTGTAATCAAGAGGAGCATAATTTTAGAAAATGAGCAATTAATTTATCTGATGAGATATAAGCCCTGCAAAAGCAGGAATATGCATTGACTGGTGCACAAAAGGCATTCTAACTAGATTTAGTAACACTATCTTTATACATAAAAATATGAACATTGTTAATTATTTTCCCAGATTTGATCTGGAATCTTTTAATGGAATAATGAGCTAAAAGAAAACATACCTTCACCACTACTGGCAATAGTTTCTTTGATGTACTAAATCCTCTTCCCATTTAGTCTTATGATTAATCATCTCACAGTTGCAATTCTTCTTTTTTACAGTTATCTGGTCAAAGTGTTTCTTCTTCCTCCTATTTAGTTCCTTCCTTTTGGTCTAACCTTTTTGGACACAGAAAATAATGACTTTTTCAGCAATTTTTCAGTAAGTATTTAATTGCTGAACATATTAATGAGAACCTTCCAAACCTCATTTGATGCATTTTTCCTGGCTGGCAATGTATTAAATGATAACAGTTCTTTACACGTGACTTGTCTATCAGTCTTATATTGTCTTACAATATCATGACCATGTTTTTGTGCATCACATGACAACCTCATAAGCTCATTTTTATTGTCTTAGTCAAGATCTGCCTTTCAACTGCTGTTTCCAATCCTAAATCTGTTGTTCTGCTGTCGTAAATGAGGTTAATTTGATGCTTTGATGCTTCTAAGGTGCTGATAACTGCCCAGTTTATTATCATACATGTGCTAAGAAGTTTGCTTAGTTTTCCATTGTTCTGCTAAAAGTTTAAGTAAGGTGGTTAAGGCCATAATTCCATGGATCCTTGTCTTAATACAAGTTAAATTATCCTTGCCATTGAATACATTAGTATATTATATAGGTCAACTTCTTTATTGTAAGACCATAATATTCTTGAATAACTAATTGAAATATAGCAAATATATTTGTATTTAAAATCATAGAATCATAGAAATTACTTACTGTATTGGAAAAACACTGTATTTAGTAGCTTTTTGAAGAAAAAATATAAATCATCATATAGTACACTCTTTTTATGATTTTTAAAATGTTTAAATAGAGTGTTATTATTGAGATAAATATTCTCATTACTCTGCTTCACAGTTACGTAATTACAGTTGAGAACAATACCAACTATGTAAATAGCAGGTCCATACTGTAAAGTACCATGGTATCATATGTTTGCAATCAAGAAATTACAAGCTTTGATGGAGCATACCCCGATTCCTGTCTAGGTTGTGCACTCAAGTTTTCTTTCCAAAGAGGAAAGGTTTTGGGGTGTGTTCTGTGCCCTGTTATTATTCTGATACATAGTTGGGATAAACTATGGCACCTTTTCTAGGTAAAAGATCTTATAAACTCATCTTAGTTCTCTGTTTCAGACCAAGAAATGGTATCTTTTGTTAATATGAAGAGAGATAAAAGTACAAAGGTAAAACAAGATTAAAAGGAAGTCAAAAAACTTCTGGAAGATAAACTGGAAAAAAGGTTATGATTGTTATATGATGTCTAACATTCAATATTGAGAGTCTTCAGATAAAATGCACTCCTGGTGACAAAACAGGTTCAAAGAGATAAGAAGAGTACAGCCATTCTATGTCTATAGAACATAGACAGAGCACTGGCACAGGCTGCCCAGAGAGCTTGTGGAGTCTCCTTCACTGGAGACATTCAAAACCCGCCTGGACGCGTTCCTGGGTGATGTGCTCTAGGTGACCCTGCTCTGGCAGGGGGGTTGGACTAGATGATCTTTCGAGGTCCCTTCCAACCCTATGATTCTATGATTCTATGATTCTATTAGTCGAATCATTTTCAGGGCTGAAATAGACACCTGTTTCTATTCCTGTTGTTTCATAGGTTTAACTGAGAGACTTGTTTTGTTGGTAATCTTCTTTTGTAGTCTGTAATTCACTCAGGTTAAGTTGAAATCTTTTTTTTTTTTTCCAAATAAGAGATCCAGCAGTGTTCTTTAGTTGTTGTTGAGTTCTGACTGTTAAAATTGACCCAGACTGTAATTTAGATGTCTTTGTCTGACCCATCTGCATGCAGACACATCTGCTTTTTTGTTAATGCGAATGTTTTCAAACATTTGGATAGACTTATCAAAACCATTCATACTTCAGAAGAAAGCACTTCTGGTTTTTTAGATTTACAGTAGTTACACAACTCATAAATACAGGATTGGAGGTTACAGTTTAATAATTCTATAAAAAAATTTAAAATTCTCTGAAATTCTATAAAATTCTATTAAAACTTCTATTTAAAAAGTTTACTGAAATCTTTATTAAGGAAATGTTTATCATAAAAGTAAATTAGATGGATCTCACTGTATCTGTTTAGCTCTGTGATGATTATAATTCTGCAATTGCTAATAAATTTGACACTTCATGTAATAATGGAATAAATGTTCCCTCTATATTTTGGTGCACTTAAAAGTCATTTATGTAATGAATTATGCACGGTAAAGATCAGTTTGTGTCCTGTAAATCAAAAAAAAAAAAAAACACCAATAAAATAAAAGTCTTTCATCAGTCAGGAGTGTTAGACAGAAAGGATATATGTTTCTTGTTCTGGAATAAACATGAAGTAATAATGACCTGGAAGTACAAATTTTGCTAATAAAACTCCACAGTTTTCTTCCGCTGCAGAGCTATTCAATGATTGTGCTTCATTCTAAGTCAGAGGTCAAGCAGATTTATCTGAATAAGAGTCTAATTTAATCTTCTTCAACAGAATTTGAAAACTAAAATATTGGAGATTCAATCAATTTGTTTATACCTTGCAGCTGATGTCAACTCAGTTGATGTGTTCTGATTTATTTTGTGCCACTCCAGTTGGTTACCTTCTGAAGCAAAAAAAAAAAATAACTCTGTCACTTCGGCAACAGTAAGAACATCTATTGTTTACAGCAGCATGCCTGTAGACATCACAACTTCAGAAGTAAAAATTACAAAGAATTTTTAATTACCAAAGTGTACACATCTAAATTAGAGATTTAGTGACATCTGAATATTATTAATGCAGAAACAGATAAATTAGCTACGTGCAGTATATTTTTCTATTTTTATATATCTAAGTTTGTTAATGTAAAGTTGTATTCTCCAATTGAAAAGGGAACAATTCCTGAAACAATTATTTTATGAATATGTTGTTCATTTTATCTGTAGGAGAACATCTTGTTCAGTGGTCACTGAAATCAATGGAATCCAATCTTAACAATACCTAAGAAAATATAAGAATCTAGCTACAAAACTGATTGCATAAATTGTGTTTTATTTGTCCAGCTGCTATTGCATATGTCTTGTATTTTTTCTTAGGGAGGGATAAATGTATGATTTCTACACAGCTAGTTGCAGATATCCATCTAAAGGTACTGTTTTGAATTTTGCTTGTACATGTTTTGGAGGAACGACTTTTAGAAATTGATCCCATATTAAGAAAAAAAAAGTCTTTTAAAAAATATTTGCAATAAATTGCAATTACTTTTAGTGGAACGAAAAAATTTTTGGGAATGGTGTTTTTACCTTTTTTAAAGTTTTATTTTGAGAAAAATGTTTGGAAAAAGTTAAAAATTAGTGTATAACTTCAGATATGGTGTTCTGAACAGCTTAGTCATTTTTTTTACATTTCTGCAAGAAGGCTCTCAGAATGTACTTCTGTGTTACAGTAGGAGGACAATAACTTAGAAATCAGGTAGAACAAGTAGAATTACGGGCCTGAAGAGTTTATTTTGAATTTCTCAGTACCTATCCTGAAATGCTACTTCCATCTCTGTGGCAGATTATTTTTTTACTTTATAATTTTTCAATTTAAAATTTCTCAGAATCTGTGATGAGATCTCAAGTGTAACTTTTCCCTAAGATGTTAGGAAAAAACTCCTAACTTGGAAGGAGGAAAAAGGCAGTTAAGGGCACGGAAAGACAGGAAAGAATGGGTTTTCTGAAAGATGGGGAAACTCATTGAGTTAAATTGGATACCTGCATTGCTTCTGTGAAGGACAATAAAAAACCTATATTGTTTATATTTGGATGACATATCAGGAGGATTAATTTCAAGTCAGATTTTTGGATGAAATTACCTCCTTTGATTGCTTTGCCTCTTTACCATGTTTCATCATACTAAAACTGTCATATAGGCTTCAAGGGTGGGAGCTATCTGTGTTGACACTTCATCATTGGATCAGTCTTCTAGGGCTATTGTTTCATTAATGTTTTGTATCTCATTTCCTTTTTTCATATCAATATCACAAATCCAAAGAATTCCTCAGTGAGCTTTATATGTGAGACAGCAGCAAGACTGAGAAGCAGAAACTTTACTCTCATGTTTATGATATATACAACCTTAGATATAGTTGTAGAGATAACCCATTTTGTCTTGTGAACCGCTGAGAATAAAAAACACAGTGACAATCACCTTAAAAGTTTCTCCAGGGAAAGAAAAAGTTTTCATAATCTACAATTTTTTGAGATGAAAAAAATATTAAGGAAACAAATCTGCAGCTGCTGAGATTTGCTTGCATTGTAGATTCTAGACATAGTCACCATGGACCAAATCATACAATCACAGAATCATAGGGTTGGAAGGGACCTTAGTAGATCATCTAGTCCAACCCCCCTGCCAGAGCAGGGCCACCTTAGAGCAGGTTGCACAGGAACGCGTCCAGGCGGGTTTTGAATGTCTCCAGAGACGGAGACTCCACCACCTCCCTGGGCAGCCTGTGCCAGGGCTCTGCCACCCTCAAGGGAAAGAAGTTCCTCCTCATGTTTAGGTGGAACTTCCTATACTCAAGTTTGTGCCCATTACCTCTTGTCCTGTCACTGGGCACCACTGAAAAGAGCCTGGCCCCATCCTCCTGACACCCACCCTTCAAGTACTTATAAGTGTTGATAAGGTCCCCCCTCAGACATCTTTTTTCTAGACTAAAGAGACCCAGATCCCTCAGCTTTTTTTCATGAGAGGTGTTCCAGTCAACTAATCATCTTGGTAGCCCTATGCTGCACCCTCTCCAGCAATTCCTTGTCCCTCTTGAGCTGGGGAGCCCAGAACTGGACACAGCACTCCAGGTGGGGCCTCACCAAGGCAGAGTAGAGGGGGAGGATGACCTCCCTCCACCTGCTGGCCACACTCTTCTTGATGCACCCCAGGATGCCATTGGCCTTCTTGGCCACAAGGGCACATTGCTGGCTCTTGGTCATCCTGTTGTCCACTAGGACTCCCAGGTCTTTTTCAGATTAAAGATGTTTGTGGTTGGTTTTTCAACTTCTTTAATTTGAAAGAATGGCAGCCAGTCAAATTAATCTACTTTTTTTTTCCTCTCTCAACCCAGTTCACAAAATGTTTCCCACCTTATTCCTCTTTCAAAAGGGAATACTTCACTACATTTTAGTTACGACTTTCCTAGAGCAGTTTCCCCCTCTCTGCGTAGGAAAAATGCATGCTCTCATCTCAACTCATATACTTGTGCCGAATTAGTTTGGACAAATACTACCCAGCTGGATTCTCTGTCTAATCAGTGCTTACAGGTGTCCTGAGCCTCCTTCAGAGAAACATCCATATGTTTAAAGGGCTACCATGAATGTAGATAGACTTAAACATGCACAGAACTATTTTCTTTCCATATTACGTAGTTGTCTGGGACACTCTGCCCATTGCCTTTTCTGTTAGGCTTATCTTGTTCCTACGTTTCTGGTGTGGGTGAATACTTTGCATTCACCACCATTTTTTGCAAACCTTTCTTTTCCCTGCTGCCTTGCTGGCTGAATCTACAATTACAACACAACTAAGTTAAGCTGGATTCCTTTTTCTGCCGTCTCTGACTCATATTTTCTTCCTTACTCTTCACTCACAGGATCTTTCTTCTCTTGTCCCAGCTCATTGCTTCCACTCTTTCTGCCCCACTGCTACATTCTCCATTTTTCCTGATCTCCTCTTCTTATTCCTGCTGGTCCTTTGCATCATTTCATTACTTCTGTTCAAACCTAGCCTCTCTGGAGACTCTGAGATATTGCCTCACTTCATCCTCCCTGTGCAAATCTATCATTCTCCCAGCTGCCTTTTACTGCATGCATAGGGATCCAAGGATAATAGTGTATATGATTATATATGTGTCCTAATGAATCAATCAGCTTGAATGCTTTCCTCTGAAATTATAAAAAGTGTGGAGTACTGATTTAGCTTAAAATATTCCTTCTTCAGTTTTCCCTTTTCATGTGTGAAAGAATTACATAAACAGTGGGGGAGAGGAGGTTTGACTGCATGAGAGGAACCAAAGAAACAAACTCCAGCAGGGTGCTGCCAGATGAATAAAAACAGAAAGCTGAAAAAGATGGATTCCTTTTTCTTATGTGAGTGATGCAGAGGAAATTAAGAAAACTGAAAATTACCTATCTCCTCTTACAAAGGTTTTGGTATCCTATATTAGGCCAGGTAAGAGAATAATGTACCTTTTAGAAGAAAATGCACTTATCTGGGGGTTGATTTTAAAAGACTCCTTTCCCCTAACTGTAAGCTTTTTCTGGTATAAATTGCAACTTCCCTTTCATACAAGTTGCATGTAAGTTGTTGTTGGCTTCTTTTTGGAAAATATTTTTCCTTTCTATTTCCTCCAATCTTATCTGTACTCTAAAGTCATTTTTCTGAGTCTACTTCTGCTTACCAGAGAGCCTCCCTGCTGGTGGTCCATGTGTTCCAAAGCATTGTCATCAAGAATGGTGAGCCCTTGGTGTTTAATAAACACATACAAGTTTTTAAGTGATCTGCTGCCTCTTCCCCAAAATATGCCCTAGAAGAAGTCCTAGTTCCTCACAGATTCCTCACAAAATTTTTTTGAAGCATGAAATATGGGATTTTTAACCATTCTATAATTCATTTTTGTATTGATTACATAAATACTCTACAGCACACAATACTTTACCTGCATAACACATAGTAATAATAACTTGTACTGTCCAGCTATCTGAGAGTAAAAAAGATCCATATAATTCTACTTTAAATTTCCCTTGTATTTATTTTTATGAGACAGGTGGAGAAATAGTATACAAAACTGATATTAAGTTTGGAAATTTATTAAATGATGGATGATCTGAACAGATGGCTTTACCAATATCGATCAGCTTCCATGATAACTAGATGGAGTTCTTTGCTTCTTTGGATTGCATATACCCATTGCTTTAAGCTAAAATATTCACATGTGTTTGTGAGCCACCCTTGTGCAAAATATGAACTATCTTTCCTCACCACTGGACTTTTCAATGAAACCCCAAAAGCACATATGATGCATAGTAAATATAGTGAACCAGAATTTTTCTAGAAACTTTTTGTCAGAACAGAGAAGTTCTTAGAAAGGAGGATGAAAATTTACATCATAAATAAATCCAAAAGAGCACTTTAACAGGGATATTTAATTACATAGGGTACAGAAGTAAACAAAAGTTTGTGAATGGAGAAATCTCTTATCCTTGAAGATTCCCCGCTGAACATAATCATGTTTACTTACCTTTCGTGGAAAGGTCAATATTCAATATGTGTTTTTAAAAGCCCAGATTTCTGTCCTCATATCAAGTCTTCCTTTTGAAGTTGTTGTACTGAAAGCTAGAACATTAAAACAATTTTCAGATTTTAATCAAAGTCACAATACTGTATGTTAACTCCAAAAATAGATTTTCAAAATTATCAGCCAAGAAAAAACTAAAGTGAGCTATTTTCTTTCTTATATCGTAAGCTTAAAAAGTCTTTGTTTCTGTTTTCAACTTGTGCTACATCTTAACATCTGGGCAATTATGCAAACCTGTAAATTACATTTTTCCCCTCTGAGTTAATTGGCATAAAATTATAATGAAAAGAATTCAAAACCTCGATGCAAAATTATAGTCTCATAAAATGAAATTGTAAACATACTGATTAGCATGTAAAATTTTAATGAGTCTGTGTTTTGATAGAAAAATCTTCAAACTGAGAAGTATGGAGCAACTTTCAGCAAATATTTTGCTTAATTAATGAATTTCAATAATTGATAGTTCTACCCCAGACGTAAGTACCATTACTGAAACCACCTCTCTTTTCTTCTTTTTTAATGAGTCTGCTGTAAAGAAGTATGAACTTCTTTAAAATATATTCCCTTTCTCCTGAAAAGTTTTGGTACAAGAAAGCTGATGTCCAAGTGAAAAACAGAATGTGTAATTAGTGCTTTATAAGTTTATTCTAAGGCAAATTTTTCTTATAAACCTTCATTGGGCATGGGGCAGATCTCAGAGTCATGATCTCCGAAAAATCCAGAGACACTGCGACTTTGACTCTAGCAGATCTTCAGCATTACAGTACAGCTGTGGTTCTCTTTGACAAGATTATAGCTGAATGTTCTTGCCTATGCTCAGAGAAAGTAATTCTGCTTTTAAGAATGTCCAAATGAATGAAAAATAGAGGAAAATTCTGATGGCTTTCCTCTCACACACAGAAAATGCCTAACACATTTTGTATTAGTGTACATGTGTAGGGATATGTGTAAAGGTTTGATTAAAAACAACAAGAAAATGAGTCTTTGAACTTCTGCTCTCAAAATGAATTGAATGTAGAAGGTTTTAAAACATTTATGGATCAGTTTTCTTTTCCTTCATTACAGCAGGCAACATTTCAGCTATCACCAAAGGTATCAAACAGTGCTATGATAGATGCCCTCATGGGATGCAAGTCCCGTACTCATACTTGCATGGTTTTCATTAAAAATAATAAAAGTTTTGTAGTTATTAAGATTTTCAGAATGAATGTCATAATACTTTTGGCAATCAGGAAGCAGGAATAACAAATACTCCTTTAAGTACACCTGTTTTTCTGAATTGTTTTTACAGGCCAAAAGAGTTGAAATAACTAGTTTATTTAAAACCTGAATGAGTAAACTCAGCCCCTATCATTCAATTAATTTACAGCTGTTACCTTTGTTCCCTCAAAATTTAACCAAGGAAGTTATGCATTGTATATTTGACTGGTAGGTTTTGTTTGTTTGTTTGTTTGATTAATTTGTATATATATTAACTTAGAAAACTGTAAGAGCATACTTATGCAAATTGATGAAAGAACTTAATAAAATCCTTCAGAATCACCACGCTTAATCACTAAAATGGCACAAATAAATACTGACAAATTTTATTACTTTTAAATATTGAAAAATTACATCACAAATCAGTGTAAAGATTTATAACAGGTTGAAATATATTCTGCCAGGTGATCATTCTATTTAACTAAATATAAATTCNTGGGAGTGAAATATCATTTCCAGCTGAGGTGAGCCTTTCACTTCACTGATCTGCAAGTTGCACGTCTCAAGTAACACAGCTGTTTTTGGAGTTTAACCTCCTGTTAAGGAAAAGTGTAACTTGACAGAAACTCTAGTTTCTAGACCCTGGATCTTAACAGGATATAGANACCTGTAAATTACATTTTTCCCCTCTGAGTTAATTGGCATAAAATTATAATGAAAAGAATTCAAAACCTCGGTGCAAAATTATAGTCTCATAAAATGAAATTGTAAACATACTGATTAGCATGTAAAATTTTAATGAGTCTGTGTTTTGATAGAAAAATCTTCAAACTGAGAAGTATGGAGCAACTTTCAGCAAATATTTTGCTTAATTAATGAATTTCAATAATTGATAGTTCTACCCCAGACGTAAGTACCATTACTGAAACCACCTCTCTTTTCTTCTTTTTTAATGAGTCTGCTGTAAAGAAGTATGAACTTCTTTAAAATATATTCCCTTTCTCCTGAAAAGTTTTGGTACAAGAAAGCTGATGTCCAAGTGAAAAACAGAATGTGTAATTAGTGCTTCATAAGTTTATTCTAAGGCAAATTTTTCTTATAAACCTTCATTGGGCATGGGGCAGATCTCAGAGTCATGATCTCCGAAAAATCCAGAGACACTGCGACTTTGACTCTAGCAGATCTTCAGCATTACAGTACAGCTGTGGTTCTCTTTGACAAGATTATAGCTGAATGTTCTTGCCTATGCTCAGAGAAAGTAATTCTGCTTTTAAGAATGTCCAAATGAATGAAAAATAGAGGAAAATTCTGATGGCTTTCCTCTCACACACAGAAAATGCCTAACACATTTTGTATTAGTGTACATGTGTAGGGATATGTGTAAAGGTTTGATTAAAAACAACAAGAAAATGAGTCTTTGAACTTCTGCTCTCAAAATGAATTGAATGTAGAAGGTTTTAAAACATTTATGGATCAGTTTTCTTTTCCTTCATTACAGCAGGCAACATTTCAGCTATCACCAAAGGTATCAAACAGTGCTATGATAGATGCCCTCATGGGATGCAAGTCCCGTACTCATACTTGCATGGTTTTCATTAAAAATAATAAAAGTTTTGTAGGCATTAAGATTTTCAGAATGAATAATACTTTTGGCAATCAGGAAGCAGGAATAACAAATACTCCTTTAAGTACACCTGTTTTTCTGAATTGTTTTTACAGGCCAAAAGAGTTGAAATAACTAGTTTATTTAAAACCTGAATGAGTAAACTCAGCCCCTATCATTCAATTAATTTACAGCTGTTACCTTTGTTCCCTCAAAATTTAACCAAGGAAGTTATGCATTGTATATTTGACTGGTAGGTTTTGTTTGTTTGTTTGTTTGATTAATTTGTATATATATTAACTTAGAAAACTGTAAGAGCATACTTATGCAAATTGATGAAAGAACTTAATAAAATCCTTCAGAATCACCACGCTTAATCACTAAAATGGCACAAATAAATACTGACAAATTTTATTACTTTTAAATATTGAAAAATTACATCACAAATCAGTGTAAAGATTTATAACAGGTTGAAATATATTCTGCCAGGTGATCATTCTATTTAACTAAATATAAATTCTTCACTGTGCCTAGATCACCATAACTTAAAATAATTTTTAGGATGACTTAGTAAATGTAACCTCTCCCTCCCGTAGAGCTGTCTGTAAATTCAAAAAACAAGTACTGTGTATTCTCTCTGCCTGTCACTCCCGACTACCATATCTTGCTGCTCAAAAGACTATGTGAGGCATAGACTGCCCAGTAGAAAATTTTTTGTACCCAGTAGAAGACATAATATATCACAATGTGCACCGTCTCTGACTTGCAGACAGCCGTGAGATGCCTGAAATAGTTTTTAGCTAATTCAAATTCATTTCAACCCCAGGAAAAGTGCAGATAGATATTTTCCTCTTTAGAGCAGTTAATTTTTCCATTCACACCATTGCAGGCTCTTGGGGAGGGAGAGGTATAAGTATTTTAGTTTTGGTCTTTTAATTATGTAGGAATCAGTCATGAGAGAATGCAGGTGCTGTTGAAACACTTTCCTAATAGTTCCCTCCTGCTTAACTGTTTCACATTAATGTTATATGGAAAAAAAAAATACAGTTATGTGGCTGCATGAGTTGTATATCCTAAACTTGAACAGGTTGTGGCATTTTGTGCCATATGTTATACATGTCAGTGAAGTGAAGGGCATGCCTTGTCACATCGTATCCCATAATGACTTTTTGGGAGTGAAATATCAT
>VXBO01003086.1:154203-169391 GCA_013400135.1 Rhinoptilus africanus | reverse complement strand
TGACCTAACTGATCCCTCACTTGATCCTCCTCCACCCAGGGGAAGTCTTCCTCTTTCCCTGTTACTTTCTCCAAGGCCTGGGGCTCTTGAGGGCTGGGCTGAGTAGTAAAGACCGAGGCAAAGAAGGCATTCAATAACTCCGCCTTCTCCGCATCCTCCGTCACCATGGCTCCTGTGTCGGTCAACAGTGGTCCCACAGCTTCTCTGGTCTTCCTTTTTCCTCCAATGTACTTGAAGAAGCCCTTCCTGTTGAGCTTGACATCCCTTGCCAGGCTGAGTTCTAAGGCAGCCTTGGCTTTCCTCGTTTCATCCCTGCACACTCTGGTGTCATTCTTATAGTCCTCCCAAGGGATTAGGCCATTCTTTCACTTAGTATAAACTTCCTTTTTCCATTTGAGCTTGTTGAGAAGCTCCCTGCTTAGCCAGGCAGGGAATTATCAAACAGAAGATTATTACCACTATCTCAAAAAGAAAGAATTGGCCAGGTGCACATATTTCATATCATACACTCCAAGGAAAATGCGTTTGTAACACTGCGTTCTCATTCTTATCTATGTATTTCACAGGGAAAAAAAAAAAAAACCAAAAAACTAGAAGATAATCATTGATGCAATGACTAGATATGGATTCTGCCTGAAATATACAAAAACCCTTTCGATAAATAGATTTGGCTAATGACAGCTATTTGATGTCTTCAATAACAGAAGTTAGTTAGGAAAGCAGGTAATCAGTCATGTGGGCTTTTTTTGAAACTGTGGGTAATTTTAAAACGGACTACATAATTCAGCATCGCTGCCCATAATTGCAAAAGCTTGGCTACTATATCCTTTGCTTAGAGTTTCCCTGGCAATCTATTCACAATGCCCACATTCACACTTCACAGCAGGATCGCACTAGAAGGTCAGTCATGCATACAGAGGAGAAGTATTCTCGCAACAGGAGCACAATCTTTTGGAACAACTGGCAGATCAGCAGATTCTACTTGCTCAACCTTCATAAAGACTCACAGCGGCAACTCTGTTTAACCAGCAGAGTTCAAAATTTGAAACCTCGTCCTCTACAGAAATTGGTCACAGATTGCTCCCGAAACTGGCCCTGCAACACAATAACCAATCAGTTCCTGCAATGCTGCACTATTACCTTGATGACCCATTTAACGACTGGGTATTATAAGGTACTTTCTGGTGTTGTGTCAGTCAAAGAGGTCAAGTGGGAGAGTAATTTGTAACCTTACAATTTCAGAAACCTGTTACTGGAAAGGCTTTTGCAAGTGTATGATATTTTCATGTAAAGATAATCATAACAGTAGCTAAAGGGAAATAAAACTAAAAAAATTTTGTTGGAGACATTGCAAGCATCTTAAAGTTCTTTATATCACATTATTCCATGAAAATATTATAATTTTGGGGAGAATGTCACTGTTCTTTATTTTAAAAAAAAAAGTACATATAGCTTAAATGAAACAGTAAGATTCTGGTGGGGTTTTCTCCTCTATTTGTATCAGATTTATGCAGTCTACAACTGTGGTTTAAACCAGGTTCCATTCAGAGCAGTCCAGGTACACAAAGAAAAGATGTGATCTCTGAAGTCCATTACTACTTCCCAAAAGTGACTCACAGTGACATGAACCAACAGATTAAGTTCCTTTTTAATTTCTGACAGAAAACTGACTGTGTGACATAAAATCACATTTCAGAGACTGTTAAATATGGAAATGGAAACATTTGTTTGTGGCTTTCACTAGCAATAATAGCAATGATTTCACCAGGTGAAATCATGTCTGTCATTCTCAGTTTACTATGATGAGTAACACATTTGATAGATTGTATACACTCTCAGAACAGCATCAACAGCCTAAAGACAAAGAGTAAGGGTCTGATAGCTGTGACAAAGCTGTAAATTGTAAATTCTGGTACTTCAAAAGACTACAGTGCATGCAAAATGGTGTTACCAGATGAAAAGTGTACAGTTTACCTTAGGGAGTGTTGAAATACATAGTGAGGCAAGCTGGACAAACCAACAAAGTAAAAGGGATTGGGAAAAATAACATTTGTTACCTACCACAGTGATCATGGAAAAAAATTAAAGGAGAGAACATACCTGAACCAAGATGAAGAACCTTTGCACAAAAGAATATTACTAATTTTGTGTTGAAGTGGAACACAGAAGGTAGGACCCACACTGGTAATAACTTGTCAGGTATTAGAGGTGATGGGCTTTTTTTCTTAATTACAATGTAGTGAACCTTTATTGCCTGAAGAGCAACAGGCTGATGATAATGAGAGGTCTGCCCTATGTAACAAGTTGGGGGAATGCTACAGAGGAACTGGATAATGCTACTTTTGATAAATTACTCACCTGTGAACATCCCATCCACAGCATCCCGGGACATTTCTGCATACAGGAGCAACATGAAGTTATCAGAGCAATGCTGAGCAAAGATGGTGGTTTTGCAGATGCAGCACTGTGTAGAGATATTACCTGCTGTCCTGAAAGTAACATAGCCAAATTTCCAGTCAGACTGTGATCATCAGAGCTTGTCTGAGTCTAGTACTGTATCAACGGAAATTTTATAAATCTGGTCTTCACTAGTTTTTGCTCTCTACGTAATCATAGAATCACAGAATGGTTTGGGTTGGAAGGGACCTTAAAGACCCTCTAGTTCCAACCCCCTGCCACAGGCAGGGACACCTCCCACTAGACCAGGTTGCTCAAAGCCCCATCCAGCCGGGCCTTGAAAATTTCCATGGAAGGGGCATCCACAGCTTCTCTAGGCAACCTATTCACGTGTCCATTCCGTAATGCAGGTAAGTCTCATTGATCCTGGTTGAAGTTGACTAGTTAGTCAAGTTGGATAGAGATCAGAAATTTTAAGATCCCTTCACTTTTGTAATGAGTTAGTTACTGGAAACTCTTTAGTTCTGCTGTGGAGATTATTCTGCATTAGAACACAGGAGGCAATATCAGTATTGACATTATGTAAACATTTAATTTTAAAACAAACATTTAAGTAAATATTTATATGTTGTCTAAGTTCAAAACAGTGTGGATATTTGGAATCAACATGTAATGTATGCATAGTACTTCAAAGTCCATTGTTTGTTTCTAGTTTTCCCCTTCAAATATTAAAAGTAAATCAAAAAAGGCAAAAAAAAAACAAACAAAAAACCCACTGAAGATATAAATGAATTAATGCACAGAAATCTATACTCCAATAGTCATGTTTAAGTATCTTAAATACACAAAGTGACTGAAGAACAAATTTAAAGCATGAAAGTTACTAGAACAGTCTATAGTTTGTTATGGAGAAGAATGCAGACAATTGTCCTGATTCTTTTCATAGGTTCATCTGTTTATGTTGCCACATGTAGGCAGTTTCTATGGCTCCATAATCAGCTTTTACTAGACCTGCAAGAGATCCGGTTTATAACACACATTAACCTGAATTTGGCATTAGCTATCTAGATTGGAATGTTGTACAGGACATCAAAACCCAGCTTGCCTTACATGTAGCTTGCAAGGTTAGTCTTCTACTAAAACAAAGTAATATTATGGGTGCTTAAATACTACCATCTGTATCTAGGTTTGGAAAGATTTATCTGCATGTAAAGCAGACTCTTCTGAGTTTTTGTCATGAATACCAAGTAAAAAATGTTTCACATTTTGTTAAAAAATCTGCATTGCACAGAAACTTAATTCAAGCTCTGGCATTTGCAGAAGTCATCTAATGTCATTAATGATAATGATAAGAGTATATCATACATGAAAACATACGACAGGATATATACCAAGCAGAAACCATATTTTAGTAGTTTTTAAATGGGAATAATAATTTTTATATAGACTGGTTTTAAAGTACTCATCATCATAGGCATCTTTCTGTTGTAGAACAAAGACCAATTTAAAATAACTGAAAGTGAGTAAGTGATTCTAAAGAAAATAATCCTCTGGTTAGCTATAATCAGTAAAGTTATAGAACACAAGGTATAAGTTATGGCAATGCTAGACTGTAACAGGATGAATTGATCATACTTTAGAGTGCTGCAAGATACTTCCATGTTAGCATTAGAAAGTGATAGATAATTTCTTTTTTGATGCTAATGCTTATTTTATAGACTTGATTATCTTCTCACGCTTGTGGAAATCAAGAGTTATTCTACTGAAATAAATTGTTAGAACACTGTAAACATGTTCAAGTTGAAGAAAAAAGAAATGGTATCTCTCAACGGGAATACTGGAAAGGTTTACAAGAAACAAAAACGAGAACATGAAGATGTATATCAGTAGATAGGGACAAATGCAAAATAAGCCTCTTGCTCATCACAGAATCACGGAATTTCAGAGCTGCAAGGGACCTCTAGAGATCACCTAGTCCAACTCCCCTGCCAAAGCAGGATTGCCCAGAGCACATCACTCAGGACTACATCCAGCTGGGTCTTGAGTCTCCAGAGAAGGGGACTCCACAGCCTCCCTGGGCAGCCTGTGCCAGTGCTCTGGCACCATCACCAGAAAGAAGTTCTTTCTCATACCNCCTGACATTATTCCTCCCCAGGTGCAGACTCTACACTTGTCCTTGTTGAACCCCATTAGGTTCTTCTCTGCCCAGCTCTCCGTCATCTCAGCATTCCCATATGTCTCAGAATTAGAGATTATAGATGAAAAGTGTAGTGTTACTTTGTTTTCTATAATAGAAAATTCTATGCAGGAAGAGCTTCAGAGATCAATTCCTTCAGAAAAAATAAATATAAAAAAATCTTAGAAATAGATTGCGGGATGACTGATATGAGTAGCCATAAGTAGCTGGGAGAACCAGATGGCATTTTATTGCTCATGTAGAATCTTCCTCAGAAGAAGTAGGACAATAGAAGGGTTTTCCTAAGTATTGAGAAACATTCAGAGACCACAAAACCCTTCTTCTGAATGAAAGGGGACTGAAAGCACTTTGAAGAAAAGGAGAGAGACTTTATGAGAGCAAATATTCTGATCTGGACTATTCTTCTGGCATGTAGAAGATGTCTTAGAATGCCAAATTGCTTATTCCTTTTTTGTTTGATATAAGCTTGAATTTGGTCTCATAAACCCTAACAGAACACACAGTTCTCTTATGTAGGAGAGAAGTCTTGGTAATGGCACACAACTGAGTAAAACCTAGGTTGAAATCCAGTACATAGTTACTGCCTAGATTGTAAATGCTTTGGCAGAACGCTGACCTGCAGTAGCCAATTGTTGGACCAGGACACCCAGATGGTGAGAACTGTGTTATCAAGGCTGGAATCTGAACAGACCTGAACAGCTACTTTCTGCATAGCTTTTCAACGTTCTGATCTCAGAGCTGTTTTCTATTGCCTGACATGAAATTCTATTCTCATTGTCTAGACTGACAAAAATGCTATTGTCAAGCCGAAAAAAATGCTTTCACATTTAAGTTTTTTCCTACACTAAAAGTCTGACAAAAACGTCATTGTTCTTAACGCTCATGTTTAACAGTAACTAATGCTAGAGTTGGCTACATTATTTTTTCAAAATAGTCATTAAGAGTGATATATAGCTAAACAAGACTTGGAAGACGTCTAGACTTTGAAGTTTCTTTCAATTCAGACAAGTTTTCTGTTGTAAGCATATATGAGCCAAAGAAATACAAATAGTGGTATTAAGAACTATGACCATACAGGTCACTAGTTTAGCATGAGTGACTCTTTCATCACTTAACTCAGTCAGATTTAAGTGCTTAAAATACATCCAGATAAGGTAATTAAACTAGTATAGTGTATTTCTGTATACTAATTTTCTCTTAGCATTGAAGCTATGCCATTAAATTTATTTTGAAGGCTGCTAAGTTTTTTGCAAGCTTTGTAAATTAAGTTTTGTGTATAATGCTGTAGCCTATACTTTGTTTGATACAACAGACTTCAAGGATTTTCTGATATGTCTCTAGATTGTAAGTATAAAATTTATATATTAGATGGGATTAAATAGTGACTAAATGTGAGGATCTGTCAATCAAATTGTGACGCTACATGTCTGTAATAACTGTAATGCCCTTTCTTTCTTGTAGCTATGTAAACGGAACAGCAAAATCTCTCAGACACTTAATTTCTTCCTGCAGGACTTAAACATGTGAAGAAATCTTTTTTCTTTTCTTACTTATTATTTAGGAAGACTCGGTGTCAACTATATTTGGCCATGACTTCTGCTTTAAAGTTAGTGAGCATTTTGAAATGCAGAGTCTTTCCCTGTGTGACAGGATGGTCTCAGCGTGTGCAGAGATCTGCCAAATGTATGGCTCACCGTCACTTATTCTCCTTTGCCCTGTATATGGTTTTCAGCATTGGGGAAAATCTGTTAAAAGTTCTATCCCACTGTACCTCATGCTTCATGTAAATGTTTTGAGCGCATCTATATTTGCCACAAAAATGTGTTCATTATTACAGAGGTAAGAGACTTTGAGAGTTTTTCTACACTGTGTAACAGACCATTGGACATTGATGTTCTCTTTTGTAAAGGGTGCTGTGACAATATTATTGTGCCAAATAGTTTCTGGGAGGAATACTCATCAGATTGTATGTGGCATTGCTTTAATACACATCTACCGCCTTGTATGTCACAAGCTGCACCTAATCACTGGCTGTATATAACCTTGCTTCGGTGTAGTGCAAGGATGTAACTTGCAAGGGCCAGATGTGCCAGATTAGGTGTTGTATGTTAATTCTGCAAGTATACTAGTCTCTTGAGTCAAGGTGTGAGTGTTCTCATTTGTGAATAGCAGCTTATACGTAAATTATTAGAAAAATGAAATGGTACCCAAAAAGTCTAGCACACTGGGTTCAAGGGGGTTTGGGGTTTTTTTTTTGTTTTGTTTTCACAGTTTCACCTTTTCTTAAAATTGTAAAGGAAAAAAAATATAATTCTGTGAAAAGTTTCGCCATTATATTGTTGATACTGAAACTTACAAAACTATATAATAGATTTTGTACTAGACTCATATTGAATTTAATTCATGCCGGCACCACTAACTTGCTATTATCTGGTCTGAACCGTGACTGACATCACTGTCTTGTCACCACTCAGTTTTTGCTGGATTGAACAGAAAATGGTGTCTGTCGCTGCATTTTGTGGAGAACTTCTATTGTTAGGGAAGCTCTGAAAATATCTACTGGATTTAATTGTTTGTGTAACACAGAACTGGTGGAGTGGTGCCACTACTTAATACAAAGATTTGTCTGAAAAAAAGGGACAGAGACTTTCCTCCCCCACCTCCTCCTTTGCCCTGAGGATATTCAAAACAGGCTGTTAGTATGGAGTTCAGCCCGTAGTATTAGTGGAAGCTGATAAGGGACCCTTAAGCTTATCTACTGAACTTTGTCTAAATTCAGTTGTGCAGCTCCAGTCTTGGACAGTGAAATTGTTTGGACATGGCCTTTGGTGATCCTGAAATTCTGACTGGGAGAATAAAGTCACTGATGTAGATTCAGGAGGCCCTTCTGGCTATCTAAATCTGACCTTTGCTATGTCTGATGCTACCGCTGTTATCCTTCGGCCAGCGTTAAGAAAAAGCAGTCACAAAGTTGTTTAAATGCAGCAGTGAGATTTTGCGCAAGTTTCTCGTTTGAGAAAATGTGAGAGGCAAACATCGCGTATGTGATGGCAGAATAAAACTCTCAGCAATGCTGCAGAAGTACAGACCATAACCGATATAAACTCTGGAATGAAGTGTGCAAAGGAAAGGTCAAAATGTTTTCCCTACAGAACAATGAAGATGAAACATGGATGAAATGTTTGAGGAAGCTGTGTTTTTCTTTTCTGTCATTCTTAAAACTCTGTGAGACTCACTGAGATCAGTCTCAAGCACTAATTGTGTTACTGTTACGTACTGGTCTTGGCAAATTATCTGATAAGGAGAGAGGCCCGGAGTGTTTTCTTTTAATGGAAAAATATTGCTTTGCTCTCACTCTCAAGTTTCTTTTATTCACTTTCAGATGGATTTGTGCAAACAAGAAGTATAAGCATCAGAGCACAAATTGTCATCTCTCTCTTTTGCTTTTAAAGGCTTTTAAGGTCATGCTTTTTCAGCTGCCCATAATGAATATGACTGGCTGTGCCTGGTGTTTGTCGTTGTCCTTTTTAAACATCAGCTGGCTTTTATGGCTTCCTTTTTTGTGTTGTAAATTGTAAATGTGCTTCAATTAACACAAAGCAATGCCAAATGTGTTAGCTGAGTCTTGCCTACTCTATCTTAAATTAAAAAGTGCATTAAGAGCACTGATGATCACACAGTTTCAAAGCTAATAAATTTGAGGGCTTCCCGGGGCTAGATTGGCATTCAGCACGACCCTGGTGGAATAAGCATATTGACAAGAAAGTTAAATTATTTTACAGAACTGCTGCAGCTGGAAGTAAAGAAGCCTCTGATAGAGGCTTTTAACTCAGTATGTGACAAAAATCTGTAATGTAGTGGAAAGACCTCTCTGAAGCAGCAATTTAGAGACAATACCAGGTGAATACTGAATCTAATTATTAGACAATGACAACAAATGCTGTAAAATGGCAAAGGGTTATATGTATTTTCTAGATTAATTCTGCAGGAATCTCATAACACATGAGGTGATAGGCATTGGAAAAAGGAAGCGATGTGAAACCAAATGTTTTACCAAGAACTATGGAGAAATCACGGTTCAGGAACACATGCAGTCTGCAAAATGTTCACGGCATGTCTGGCCCTTGCAAATTAGATCCTTGCATTACGACCAAGTAGGACTATATGTATAAACAAGCCAGTGCAACTTCAGGCAACATAAAAGTCTAATAAAATGTATCAGGATACGCTGTACGACAATATGTGAAAGACTGCTGTGAGACTGTCCCATTGAATTTGCTAGGCTCTAAAACAGTTCTATTTACTAGCAGGCATTTTAAGACTATAAAGAAATTTTTTTAATGAAAACTTTCCTCTACAGGAAGATCCTCCTATACATGAAGCAAAATGGAAATACAGAGAAGAGATGTATATACTGAATGTTATTCATATTATAAAGGAAAAGGAAGAATCTGAGTAGTTAAAAAACTAACATCCAAATCACAAATTACACCTCTCTTGAAAATTCCCATTACATAAATACATATTAGGTCTCTGCAACTGACATTTAAATTTATATTTTGAACTTTATTTGAACTTGATTGTATTAAGAGCCAATACTCTAATTAAAATTCATTGTCCTTATTCCGTTGGATTTTCCTTTTCCAAGTCTAAATTACCTCCAGATCTCAGGTAGTTTTTGACTTCAGTAGAAGACAATTGAATATATGACTTTCTCAGGGCTTGAAACCCCAAGAATATCTATATGGATATTTGCAAGAAATTATACTTAAATAAGCTTTTAAGGAATCCTACTCTTCTTTACTTTTCTTTACCTTCTCTTTATTGATAGTGCCCTCCAGATTATTCATCTCTGGAGATGCTGTTACATTCTTCAGGCAAAAGAGAGAAAGAAAAGTGTTCTGTAATAAAAATGGAATCTGGATGGCACAAATCTTGGTGCAGAAGTCTTTTGTGTGAAAGTTTTGTGACATCTCTTCATAAGCAGTGTACTTTGTTATGTTCTGAGAATGATAGTTGCATTTTAGAGTTAACAGAGGGACTACTATCTAGTAGTACTTATCCCTCTTACATCAAGTTGCTGATAGTATGAAAAGCTAGTGAATTTTTCTCTGTGGTATCAGTAAAAAATTGACCCAGCTGCTTTTCCTAATTAAGATTCAGAGATGCAATATGATAATACATGGATGACTGGATAAAATAGTGGTCTTTTGCTTGTTGGGAATAGGGTTTTATGCAACAATGAGTTTGCCAAATATTTGAAAAGAAATGAGCTTTTTTTCTAAATTGCACTTTAAACATTTGTTCTTTTCACCTAGGATTAACTTTCATCTTTTGAGTTGGACTCCAACAGATGCCTTTGTTTCATTGCATAGATGTCCACAGTAAATAGTGGCTGACATGTATTCTTACTCCATAATTCTAAGTCTGTGCAGTATTATATTTAAGACAACAGGTAGCCAATATTTGCTTTCACTGACAACTGAAAAATATAATAACGATTAATCAGTGGAATAATCTGAGCTAGTGAATTCTCCGTTCCCTTGAAGTCTTCAAGAGCAGAAAGATTTCTCTTCTAAGGGAGATGTTTTAGTAAAGTTACTGAGGTAACTAAACTGTATAAAAATTGAATTGAATTAGAAATGACCAATCTTGTATGATGAGTGTGTTCAAACAGGACTGCTTTTGGAGGATTTTCATGCAGCTGGGTTATCATTTATCAGATTGTTTTCATTGCTTACTAGTAAGTACCTTAAACATTTAATTCATGTCAACCAATACTCTTAAAGCAACTGTAGAAATATTTTTGAGCTCTCATTCATACTTCTATTGTCCTTACGTCTTCATTTTTGTTTCACACAAAACACTCAGGAAATAACAGATTATTTTTTTTTCCCTAAGTAATGTTACCTTACACGGAAATTTAGTTTTCCTTCTTTAAAAAAGATGGGGTTTTTTTTCAATTTCTCAAATAATTGATATTATTTGGCTATCTTGAACACTTCCTGGTTATGTTCTTCACCAATAAATTGAGGGGTTTTGCCTTTCTTCTTACTATGACCTTTAACGTTAGAAGATTNCCACCTGGAGAATTGTGTCCAGCTCTGGAGTCCTCAGCACAAGAAGGACGTGGACCTGTTGGAACAGGTACAGCGGAGGGCCATGAAGGTGATCAGAGGCTGGAGCACCTCTGCTATGAGGACAGGCTGAGAGAGTTGGGGTTGTTCTGCCTGGGGAAGAAAAGGCTCCAAGGAGACCTGATAGCCCCTTCCAGTACCTAAAGGGGGCCTACAGGGCAGCTGGGGGTGGGCTCTTTATTAGGGAGTGTAATGATAGGACAAGGGGTAACAGCCTCAAACTGAAAGAGGGTAGATATAGATTGGATATTAGGAAGAAATTCTGTACTGTGAGGGTGGTGAGACACTGGAAGAGGTTGCCCAGAGAGGCTGTGGATGCCTCATCCCTGGAAGTGTTGAAGACCAGGCTGGATGAGGCTCTGAGCATTTTTCTGAGATTGGATGGGGTTTTTTGCATGCTTCCTGTGGTTTCTGAAAATGGTATATATATGCCGTGTTTCTATGTATGTAGCACACAGAAATAAATTCTTGAATGTTGTCTCTCTTTAAGCATCAGCACATATTTAAGATTCTTGAGAAATTTATTTCTATGTCTAGAAATATTCTACAAATTGTGTTCTATGGATTTTATTTGATGCAGTGTCACAGTCTCAAGTTGTTTTAATTATTGTGTGAGGCAAAAAAGAGCATTCCTATATTCATGTTTCTCTTGCTCTCAAAGCAAGTAAAGAGCACTGTGTGGAATTATCTCATGAAAGGAAGCTGGAAGCTGATTGGTAAGTAATAGTGCTAGCAGCATGCATCCCGTATTTTTGGGTTTACTGTCTGCTGTCTTAATTCCTTTCATGTTACAGTTCTAATGGTAGCAAAATGTTTCAAGGTAGATTAGAAATGTTATTATTTCTCATCATAAAGGCCACAATTCACTGCGCATTTTGGAGAAAACTGTTATTTCTCTTTTCCTTTGATGGCAAATTTGTAAGTAGTTTAGTTCCATACATGTGTATATATGCATATACCTGTAAGCAGTATTGTAAACACTCAGATCAGTTTTTAATGATCCAACTGGTCCAAAACTTGCAGAGACATCCATTAGAGTCTGAAATGCAGACAGGAAGGGAGAATACACTGTAAAAGCAAAATCACCCTTTGGGGAACTCACAGCTCTCTGGCTGGGATTTCTGATCCTTTGCTGGCCTTTGAGATGTGAAACATGGTGTGTTCAGCAGTTAAAGTCTTTTCAGTTTAGGATGATGAATTCCTGAACAACCTGACAAAAGTTAATGCAACTTTTCCGACTTACATTGTAGGACTGTTGATTTAAGTGATGGAAATACCACCTGGAACATTTATTTCCTTTATAAAGGGACTTATTTGCAGCCAAAAACAGTGCACAGGTGGGCATTCAAAGAGATATATGAAAGTTCATACACTCTGTTTACAACTTAGCATGGCATAAATCTGGCCTGCAGTAGTTTCACTGAAGTCTCGACAGCCCTGTGTAATCTGTGTAGTATAAAGAATGTGTGGATTAATGCTGGAGAATTAGATGCTATCCTTACCTCAGAGCAGCTGTAATTCCACTGCTGCTGGAAGATAATAGTTTTGAGATTAATTGCTTAGACTTTAGGCCACAGGTATGGTGATTTTAAGCTCATATTTTATGGTGGCTGGGAGATCTACCTTTAGTTTAAAAGTGTCACATAATAAATCGGTATTTTCTGTCACTAGGTGTTTAGATAGGTAAAAGACAAAACTGTAAGGATTTAAAATAAATAGCGTAAAACAGTGCTTGATGTTATTTTTAACTCATATTTGAAGAAGTCATATAGTGCTTGAACTCAATCACTTTATTAGGTAATTTTTCAGTTTTTCTCAAAAGATTTAGCATTTCTCAATTAATCCCACATCTGTGATTAGTGTCTGAGATAATTTTAACATGCATATCTAGCAGTATACATGACATGCACAGATACATTGATGCAAGTCAAATCTGAATTAGCTAGTAAGAAAAATGGCAGAGAAAAAGAGGGAAAAAAACATAGTAAAGGGGAATAAATTACCTTGATCATGTTACGATTTATAATAGCATATAGTGATATCTCCCATAGAATAGTTATAACCAACTGCTAGGAACACTGATAAACTTCTTCCAAGCAAAGCAATCTGCTTTGCTCTGGAGGCACACTCAAGCTAAACCCGTTCACTTGGATCTTTCATGGAAGAAGAAAAGCTGAAGTGCATATCTCTCCTGGTTTTGCAGCATCAGTTATGATCATCCTTAGGTCTCATTTTGGAGGTGGCACTGCAGCTACCAGCCAAAGAACCATGTCCTATGGGTGGATAGAAAGACACCAGTTTTTGAGTATACAGGGGAAATATCGCATACTGACCACCAGTCTTTGGTGCACACCTACCTTAATAGGCCATCTCCTATTCTGTAGAAATGTTAAGAATTCTTTGAATCTTATGCTGTACACTTCTATCAGCCTCCTTTGTAGCTCAACGGAAGTTTATTTTAAATGTTTTTGTTTAAATGTGCTTAAATAGATTGTTTATCCACTTAGGTAAGTAGCATTAACGCTGAACCTCTGGAAGAACTGAAGAACTTTGCCTGGCTTGAGCAATCTGAAAATTTGCTGGTTGGTGACTTTTGTGTCCTGGTAGATCTCTGTCTTTCTCATTTTCATTAACCACGTTGTTCATGTATCAAATTATTCGGGTTTTATATAGTATTCTATTTATGAAGTATTTTACCCACCTGCACATCCAGCTGGTAATTACAGCTGACAGTATTCAAGTTTATGCAGAGATTTACTAGCTAGAAAAATATACTGTCACAGAACACTGTGACTGATGTTGAAATTACCCACTGCAGAGCTAAAGCCTCCTTAATATCCTCTAAGAAGAAAATTAGGCCTTTTTTTTGAGGAGACTTATTTTCTATGCAGTAGTTGATTGTCAGCTGACAGAGAAACAGTACTTTAAATCGCTGGCTACGTGTTACTCAGAACTAATGTCAGGCTAATTTAGTTCTTTATTTATATTCCTTCTGAATACTGGTACAATATTCAAGAAAAGCACCTGAACACTTAATATTGCTATGATCTGGCAGGACTGGCTCGCTTGATACAGGGCATGGGCGATTGCAGGTGTTGCTATGGTTGGGAACAGAGTTATATTCGCTTTACACCCTTATCTTCTCTTCCTTTGCCTGCTCCTTTTCCTTTGCATAAATATATGCCTGCAACTTCTGTATCCTTCAACTATTCCAGAATTTCATTGTCAACTTTAATGTACTAAAAACTGACTCCAGTTAGTATTCAAATAAATTAGTGTATGAGAACTCTAAGGTTTAAGTTGTGAGAGGCTGCTGTATGAAATGGGATGCCCTTTGCAGTGCTTAATGTCTTGTGTGGGTATGGTTTAGAAAAAGTAATAGCCATGAGAAACAAATAAAAACCACTACTGAAAACCTTTTTTCGGTATCATTATGAACAATTTTAATACCCATTTCTCCAGAATTATTTTAAGAATTTTTTGTTCTTCATACATAGACTCCTTTGTATAGTGCTAATGCTGCCAGACATTGATTTTCTTTTTTTTCACAGCTATCTTTTCCTTCTGAGTAAATTTCCTACACTTAGCAACTCCTATTTTCCTTTTGATATTACCTACTTCCTTTTTCATCCATTTGTTAAAAATATATATTGTTGCTTTCATTTCATTTCTTCCTCAGACTGGGCTTTTACTCACAGTTATCATCTTTCTTTGTAATAAAAATAGTAAAACTCCCACTTCTATTCACATTTATGTTTACTTTCCAATGAATTTCACTAGTGATTTTCTTTATTCTTGAAAAATCAACTCTTTGAAATACCAGCACTGTGTGGGACTCTCTTCTCTTTATCCGTACTTAATGCAACCAGGAAAGGATTTTTGATTCTTGGGCAAGAAGTAATCTAATCCCGCTTCTTCTTTATTCCTTAAAGAGTGGCCATTATGATACACTTTTAGTAGACCAAACCAAAGTTAAATAGTGAAATGTGATTTGACTAGAGTCCCAAATCAAATAAACTGGAATTGCAAAATCAAGGACATTTCAAAATACATTTTGGGAACCAGGTGGAAAGAATCTAATCCCTGTGCAATTCAGTTTTTTGTGTACTGTGGAAAAAAGTTGTACTAAACATACATATCAGTGATGCTGATGATAGAAAACACAAACTGGAGCATTGCCTTCAGTCACTACCTCTGGTCATTGAGATACCTTTTCTGTATTTCATAAAGCAGGATACCCCCCCACCCGCCCCAGCGCCCACTTCAATTTTTTCTTTCTGTTTTACAAATTCACATGCAATTTGCACATACGTGAAAACACAGTGTGGACTTCCAGTAGCTACTGTGAGAGTTTGCAGAAGCCATGTTAGCTCCTTATTAAAGATATAAGCAGAAGTGGGCACTGTTATAAACATTTTTTCCTCTTTCGTGGATCATCTTGCCTTGGTTTAGACTGG
>VXBO01003086.1:121015-154165 GCA_013400135.1 Rhinoptilus africanus | reverse complement strand
AAACCTATTAAATTAATTTAGGAAATATTATCTAGAAGTAACACAGGGCAATAACAAACAGCGGCTGCTGCAGTCATCTCAACAAGAGAAACAGGGTTGGGTTCCTGAGATATAATTCTTAAATCCAGTGACTCCTAAAGCTATGACCTGAGTGACAGAGCTTTTAAATTTCATCTTGTTTAGTGCTGTACTTACAAGCACTGTTCCTAAGTACAGATCCATGGTGGTATGACCCCCAGTAGCCATGGTGGTATAACTACCAGTTTGTATTCTCCTCAGCAGTTATTTCAGCACTGTAGAAACTTTTTGGAATATTCTTTAGCATTTGGTAGTAAACATTAACACTGAAGACAATGTAGGGAGAAGAAAAATTGTCAGTCAGGAGAGAATGATGCTTGTTTAGTGCATGACTGATATAGCAAATTTTCTTACTACTGAAAATGCTTGCCCTCTTATAACACCTTACTGAATGTCCCTGCCAGCAGAAAGGTCAGGTTATAAGATGTGACTAATACTATTGTCAAACAGCTCATATATTTCAATGTCATTTTTATTGTGCCTTTTTTTTTGGCACATACTGGGTGAGAGCAACAGGATTTTTCATCTGTTTTAAAAAGTAGATAACGGATAGCACTCATTTAGAGGCACAATACTTTCATTAAAAGCATTCTGTGCTAGATGGATCATACCTATCTGTTTTCCTTCTTTTCTTTTTTTTTCTTTTTTTTGAGGCTAGTTGCTTAGGGACACCATACTACTGACAAAGAAAGATTTCCCAGACAAGGTAATGTACAGAAGCCTGGGGGTAAGTCAAGCACTTCTTCCCTATTCATTCTCCTTCTGAGACAGTATATGTATTGCTCACTGTCTTGACAGGCATCTTTTCTAAAAGTGCCCTGAAGACAGTACATCAGCAAATATCAGGTCGTGTGGGTAGCCCCTTCGGTATGCTAACTGAAGGGGGTTACTTCATAATGGTAGTGTCACCATGATTGATATAAAGACATCTTCTACATGAAGGCAAGTGCTTGGAAGATGCCTACAGGTATCTACTGTAGATAAATCACATCCTTATTTCAAGCCATTTTTATTGAAGAAGAACAGGACTAGAGAACAATTCGCTGTAGTGTCAACTAGATAGAAGTGGGTTTAGTGAGATCTGCATTCAATTACAGGAGACCTAAAAGTGAGAAGAAAGAGCAATTATTCTATCTTGGAGAAGTACATGAAGCATTTTGAGCTTAGAGATCCCACAATAAGTATTGGATGTGCTCTGGATCTTACTCCATACTGGCTGGAAAGAGAAACCTGAAAGTCCTGGATTCAGCCTGAAGAACAGTTTAACTTGAAAACAACCTTGCTTACACACATAAACCTAATCTTTCTAAGTCAAAGTTTATTTTACTCTCTGGGAGAAGCAAACTAACTTTTGTTATCTATTCTTTTTTTTTCTGCTTAGGGAGGAAGGAAAGCTAGTGGGAGATGATGCTAAGCCCAAACTATTCTCTCTCCGGCTTCCATTTTAGCAAAAAATTTCTATGCAGATGTGGGGGTATGTTTTTTTCTCTTCTTCATTATTTGTTCTGTTGATACCTATTACCTAAAGAAATTCATGTGCAGAGTACGAAGGGTAGAAAATATTATAACATTTTATAAAAATTCTACTTACAAACACTGTAATTACCAATTATAATCTACTTGAATTAGTGATTTCTAAATCTAGTGATTTACAACAATGCAACCCTGGACTTTTTAAAGATAATCTTTTCAATTACCATGCAGGATTCAGCTGTTAGTCCAGTGGGGTGGGGACTCAGATACTTATTGACATAACTTCCCAAATTACCTTTTTATTTTTCCCTCCACTACCCAAACACTTTTGTCTGAAAGGCAGGGATGCGTGGGAGTATGGCAAAATAATTACAATTCACACATAGGATTCTTCTTTAATTATGGAAGTCATAATATTCTTATATTTTGATAACAGAGAATTTTAAGCTGAAAGGGCTGTTCCACCCTGAGGAGACCTTGTTGACATTACTACAATAAAGCGGTCCTAAATATAATCATGTTAGTATCAAACTAAGCAGTAAATATGAACTGTTATTTCTCTAAAACTCAATATATTCAGTTACCCAGTAGTAATAACAATCAAAATGGGATTCTTTTCCTATTCAAAAAATTACAAATTCAGTTTTACCCTTCCGTTAACTCAGTAAATATTTCATCATGTTTACTTAACTGGTTTTCTTGGTTACTTGTTTAAGAACTTCAGTAGTGGCCAGTACATGAAGGTAATCCAGGAGACTGGATATCTTTTGGAAACAGAACAAGAGTAATCATCTTCTATCGATTTTTTCAAACTAGGTACCCAACCATCCATGAACCTGATCTTGGTTTATCAAGACAAACTTATATTTCAGCCTAATCTATTTCAGGCTCATAGATCTTTTGGTAAATCAGATTAGAGAAAAAGAACTGCAACATGTGCGAGTTCAGGCTATGGGGGAAACAAGAACAAAAACAAACAAACTAACAAAAAAGAAAATAAGAAAATAAAATAAAATCAGTGGGGAAAACTTATAATTCAGACACAGCACTCCTCAGGGGTGGGAGCTGCGGCCAAAAAACTGGCAAGAAAGTAGGGATACAGAGCTCAACCTTACATCCTACAGTTCTTACCTGATTGAGGAGCAGGACTTACCTCAGCAAAACCCAAGGAGACAACCGAATGAAAGTACATTGTACATTTGGCAGCAGGTGAGAAGGGGCTTTCAGGCATATGGTAAAGGAAGTCTGGTTTGAAAAAGGGAAAGGAGTCTAACCATGGTCAGAGAAGACCATGAAGAGCAAATTCAGGTATTTCCTTGCACTTTCTTATGATGTGCTCTGGGTCCACCTTAGGGTGGTCCAGACAAGTCTGAGGTCGGTTCTGGAATGAAACCACAAAGTCAAAACGTATCATTTTAACATAGAAAATTTCTGAATAGGTTTAAACTGTTCTGTAATGAATCCTAATGATGACTGGAGGGAGGTGTTAGTGAGTGTGAAATGGAGCCTGGGGTATCGGACACTTCCTTGTTAATGTGCTGAAGTGGAAGCTACTACAGTAATGGAAGTGGTTGTTAATTATGCAATGCCAGCCTTGAGATCTGAACTAGTATTTAACTCTTCTTATTCACTTTAAACTTCTCTCTTATTATGATTGCTTGCTGGGAAACATTGCATACTTTGGGTCCACTTTTTTGGATCATCTTTTCTGAGAGTAGTCCTGCAAAACGAGGTGCCTTATAAGAGGCTACAAGTAAAAAACTAACAAAAACATTTTACCCCATGGAATTTGGAACATTACAATAAATATGACTGTGCAAATTAAATATTTTGCAATATGATGTGCTGTGGATTACTGGAAAAAGTAGAAACTTCTTGAAATTAATCCTTTTCTTATGTTTACTTTTATCTGTCTTAGTTGTTCAAAGGGAAAATCAGATTCTATAAAAATAAAGCTGAACATAAATGTAAAAACTGCATACCTCATTAAGATAAAATGGAGTCTCCACTCATAAATGTGGAAGCCAGACCATTGTGGTCATTTATCTTTTGCTGAAAGCAGCAGTTTATAAGCTGTGTTTTGCCCTCTATGCTTTTTTTCATTCTATGCAACAAGTCATCTTCCCTAAGGTATTTGGCCAGCCAGTGAAAAAAATAACTTTTGTTCTGCTATTTATCTTTAGGTGAGCATTTTTCCATATCAACTTTACTCTGTTCTTATCCTGCACTGCTTGTTTCTGGTCATTTTATTTCGCTGTTACAGCATACAACACTGAAAAATCTGAACAGTTCATTCCAGAAGATTTTGTGGGAGCAGCTGTATATCGCTTTCCTGAGAGTGACTGTCCTTCATCTCCCTTCAGTTACATTTAGATTGAACAAACTTACACTGTAAAAACAAACCTGAAGCTATCAGAAGTTATAAACAAAATGCTTTGACATTACTATTTCATGAAATTTGAATGCAAAATAAATACTAATTAATAAAAATATAATTGGCTTAGGTCTATCTATATTTTCTTGCCTAGACTTAGATTTCAATTGCAAAGATTTACAAAGGAGATTTATGTTTGATTTTAAAGAGCTGTAGTTCTGCCAAGTGTAGATTTTAAGGAAAAATTTTTCAATACCGTGGAACATGAATCACTTACAAAATAGGAATCTTCAGAGAGGGGACACCAGGAAACAGGAAAGTATAAAATTGTCCCAAATATACTGTATTTGTGTATTTTAGCCCAGATTAAAGATGCTGCTGCCATCTCAAAAGGACTAATTAGAATTTTTTGCAACATCTCAAAACGATTCAATTACCTTTGAGTGGCAGGGCCATTTCGGTATGATGCTGCTACTGAAATTAGCTTTTCTAGATAAGAAAATAGACTGAAGGAATTTGATTATTGATAGAAAGTAAAAATGTAGGGGTTAGCAGAGCCTCTGGGTCCCAAGATCTGAGGGAGAAAAAGATCCTGACTAGAATTCCTTTGAAACTGTGCGTTTCTATGTCTTTCAAATAATGTTTTGGGGAATTATTTCAGCCGAAAACTAGAATGCTTTCTTTCAAATTACATCAAATTATTGTCATTTGTAAGGCAGTTTTATTTGAGCTATTAAATGTAGATACACATCAAGTATTTTTCTTCCATAGGCTGGACTACACAGTGATAGCTTAATTAATCAGCTAATCATTGCCTGTCGTCAAATCAATTTCACAGCATTCTCCTCCTTCTATTCATCTTTACCTAGAAACTTTGTGAACAGTGACTGGAAATCTGCAATGAAACATTTGGTCTATTGAGCTGATCAATGCCCCTTGGCTCAGAGTCACTACTAACCTAGTCTACAATTCCTTCCGTGGTGATCTGCTTAGGGGTAGTCGTAATGGTTGGAAAAATACTAGGCAATCCAATAAGAGGGAATGGGGATACAGTCAATACAGAAACAAACATTGCTTCTAATATTTTCAGTCCTAGTGGCTGAAACTTTTGGACTATATACATTTAGCATATATCATATGTGTGATAAAAACATTTAGAACATTTATAATAGTGTTTCTATGGTGTGTTTTAAGGCAAAAAGATACTACACTATAAGTATTTTTACTAATTTCTTATTAATAATAGCAAAAGAAGTTAAAAATAAAGATAGATATGTTTCTGAGGAAAAAAAAAAAAAAAGAACGCAGATACAAAATCAGTGGTATACCAGTGCCAGAATTTAATGACAATGGAAAATTTTTACTGCCCACCATTCTCACTGCTGAAATATTTGGGAATAACCACATCACTCAGAACTGACAATCAAAGATGTCCAAGCAAGTAATTACTTTTTACTTCATGAACATTTTCTTTTCCTGCTTCTGATGTCACTCTCTTTGTCTTTTAAATGAATCTATAATTATTTAATTTTTTGTACTTCTCTATAGGAACTTGTGTTTTTTCTGTGTGCATACTTTGTATCTAAGTCTCTTCCATTACTTTTTGCTGTATCATAACGTTCTTATCTCAGCTTCTGTGTTATTCAATGATGATATAATGCATTGTGCCACTCAGAAAGATCATTCAGTCTTTTTATTACTTTTATGCATATGATAAATCACTCTGGATGGCAGTTTTTCCCAGTCCAGAGCAGTACTGTCTTCCATCTCTGCCTAGTTTATTGATAACTATCACTGGATGAAGAGCTGGCAGAATCCCAGTCTGGCTGAAAATGAAATAGTACAAATGAATAGTTCAAAATGTAAGATCAATATTGAAAATATGTTTTTTAATCTCATTTTCTGTTAAATAACTGAAGAAATATTTAGAACTTTCAAGGAACACACATCCTGGACTATAATATTACTTCATTTTACTACTATTTTGGAGAAACAATTTTAAGATGATAAAGCTTGCAGAGTTCCCACAAGATGGTTTTGCAGTAATGGTATTTTAAATATTTAGAGTGATAGGATTTAAACATGTGTTGGATAAATCAGGTTTTTATTGGTGTGAGAAGGTGATCATTCTCACGAAGTGGAAAGTAAAAAATTTGCAGGAAATTTTTTCATGTAAAACATTTAAAAACCCATCTCAGAAGGATGGATGGTCATTTCTGCAGGGACTGAAGGTGCAGTGAGCCATAAAACATTAGTGTAACTTTCCTGCATGTGAAGTTAATTGTATCTTTTTGACTCATTGCCACAAAGTATTATTGAAATATCACCACAAAATGTCATCAGCATATATAAATATAATTTATTTTCAGCTCTGGAGAAGTTTAAAAGATGCATCATTTGGTGACAAACATTGAATGAAATAACATTTTGAAAGTCTTTGGATTCTTGAAAAGATTTTTTGTCTAATGGAGGTAAAAGTATGTCTTGTTTACCCCTTTTCTTCTGCTTCTTGTAGTCTTTGTTTTAATATGAAGAAACAATTAATTAATAAGAAATGTGAGAAGGGTGGAGTGGATTAAATTAAAAATCTTTAAGATTGTTTTGCTTTAAAATTAACTCTACCTAGACTTCCTTTTTTTTTTCCACTCAGTTCAAATACTGGGAAAGGATATCTTTTTTCTGTGTACTTCATCTTATACCTAAACCCTTTCCCCTTCTCTCATACAACAGAATCCAACAGTGACACTGAAAATGCAATTGCTAATCCAATCAGTGGGAAGTACTCTGACTTTCTCCATCCGTTGCCTCCCTTGTGTTTGTCACCATAACTTTGTTGAATATCTCAGCTGGAGGAGACATCATAATTAGGAAAGGAGTTGCTTGGGCATGGTAATTGCCAGCCTTCCCGCCTTTCCAGCCACCAAAATCCCCTTCCCTTTGCATGCACCAGTGAGGGATCTAATTAGAGAGAACTGAATTGTTACAGCTCTAGTCAAGAAGTGTAAGTGGTGAAGCAGATCTATTTGGGAGCCAAAAAGAAATACCAAAGTGTCACTATTATTTTTAACTGTGACAGCAATGAGTCCCCACCCATATTTAACTCAAAACAGAGATCTCTTCTCAGAAGCACGAAGGTTAAAATAGTTGCTGTCTCAGTGTTTACTATATTAATATGATTACAATCAGGAGGTGAATAGTTAGCTGGTATGTCAGAGCCAAGTCAGAAATACAAGGCCACCAATCAAAAAAAAACCTTGTGAAAAAGCAGTAGTCACAGAAGACAGTGGTGGCATTTGGTCAGAAGGCAGGTTTCTGAGAAAATAAAAAGTGATACCACAAGTGTTGGGGTTATTCATAAATTTACTGTAACCTGGAGGCTTATCAGCTTCTAGATATTTACACGTACCATGGTTAATACCTTCTCGAAGGCTCCAGTTAAGCTGTTGGGATGCACATCCTTACTCAAATGATGCATTTCAACCCTGGCCACAGCAGCCTACTCCTCCTTCCTGCTTGTGACAACAAAGGCACTGAAATCTGGTTATCAGCTAGTGCTTTCATCTAAGGAAACTGTAAGTGTCTTTACAGGGAGTGCAAGTACTAACTAGGCTGAGCTACCTGGAGAGGAGGTCAGCTCTCAGCGCAAGGGCAGGCAAGAGAAACAGGAGCTACTCACCTGGGAACGGCGATGCTGATCAGGGAACAAGGCATGCTTGTGTAAGTCATTAAATCTTATTCCCTCTCAGATTCTGAGGGCATTAGGTTAAGAAAGTAATCAGAAATACTTGACCCACCACGGCTATGTGATGTATAGATACAGTAGGCAATTACTTGGTGTAGCCACAGAGCTTTCAGTGTTTTCTCATCCAAAGCTCCCTGACGCTGCTTCCCTCTTGTTACCAGGCTTTGTGCAAATGTGCAGAAGAAGTGTAATAGCCTGTCAGGGATAGTACACCAATCTTATGATAAGCTTTGTTTAATATTGTATGTCAGCCCATCTTTCTGGATTTCGGAAAGTCCAATACAACCTTAGCATGGCAGGTTTTCTTAACGCCCCTCAGCACTGAGATTACCTGGCTGTTCTAGGAACTGGAGTCAAAATGGCTTTAGTTTGAAAACCAAATCCAGGAGTTTCTTCATTCCAATTTAAACATTTATAGCATTTCAATCATTTCTAACATTATTATTAAACTAATAAATGTTTTAGTAGCTTGAAATATCTCCAGACTTAAAACCCAGTGTTAGGTCCATATATTACAAACAACAACAACAACAAAGGAACTGACAAGTAGTGAGTTAAATAGAATTAATTTCCTCTCAGCTTCCCAGTGAAATCATAAACCAATCAGACTTTTTTCTCATGTTATATAATACCACCAACCCAAAGTCCCTCAGTGAAATTATTTCCTAGTAAATCATTGCAGTCCATCCATTATGCTCAAGAAATATGATTTTTTTTTTTTTAAGTGGGTAATATAAAATAGAAAAAATATGTGCTGCTTTCCATCTCCTGATATCTCAAGGAGATCCCCTGGGCTGATCTAAGGCATGCGGCTTCTAAATACTAGATGATTTGTAAAAGCTAATGAGTATTTAATATAACAGAATATAAAAATTAATTAAAAAAAAGAAAGGGAACAAAGCAGAGAGATATAATAAGAAACTTTCTTTAGCTACAGTTTATTACCACATACGTACATGTTTTACCATTAATTAAAGCTTATTTATATTTATGAATACTCACTAAATAAAAAGATAAATATTGTTTGTCTCACTGATGGGTGAGGGTAGGTGTTCCTGTTCCTAATCAGAAACATCCAAATTAAGGACAGAAGGAAATGTCCTGATTTGTTCAATCTAGCATGTAAACCTGCAGTCAGTACTACAACAATTGGATATATTCTTTATGGGTGTACTTTATGAACAATAAAACACAGTCCTGTCCTTGTGACTTGAAATATGAAAATTATTATATTTGATATTTTGATTTAATTTTTTTATTTGATCAAATCAGAAAAAACATTGGAAAAGAACACACTGGAAGGAAGGAAGAATGAAAGTCTATAGGTCAATAACTGGTGGCCAGCTGGATCATGGAACCACTATGTGGCCATGTCAGAACCTCTTCCCAGTTTCTTTTTTAAGCTTGAAGAGTGAAGAAATTTTTGTGAGATTTTTCTCTCCCAACATAACTGAGAGTCTCCAGAATGAAAAGTCTGTCATTCTCATATCCATGCATAACATCTGCAAGTTCCTTGACTTGATAGATATATGCAGCTGTAGTTTTTAAACATGAAGGCTAGAGTTTTTAACTGGTAAGGTAAGGTGGGTTTTGCCACACCAGAAAAGCTTCCTGATTGTAAACAATATGTTTTGCTTTGTGCAGTGACACATACACAGCACCTCATAAAAGAATTTAATACTCTTTCAAGATTTGATAAGAATTATTGGAAGGTAAAAGTTCTCCTGTCTCCTTTTGATACTTTATTAAATTCACGAGAGATAATATTGTTTCCTTGATAACCTATGTTCATGTTTGTTCCAAAGTTTAATTTCCTAATAATTTCTGAGAACATGAAGAAAAGTCTGAACAACAAGAATCATTTCCTTTCCTTTCATTGTCACCTATAGTTTTATCTCACTTGGAGCTGCACTTTGACAGTTTTGCTGCTGCCCTCTTAAGAAGGCAGCATGCAGGTGTTTTTCTCCCAAAGGAGAAGGTTATTAAAATTGTGCCTTAGTCTTTCTGGAGGTGTTGTGTAGGGAAAGATCCATGAAAAAGAAATCTCCAGCTATCGAGCTGGAACGTATTGCTCTTTCTGAAGATCTAGCTCTTCTGCCTGGATTGGTGGGAGGGGATTTACCAAAAAACTGCCTCACCCACCCATATGAAATTCTTTTCCCAGATACTGCAAAAAGCGATTTCCCAAAAGGTTAGAGCATGACGAGACAGACTTCTGCTTCAACTTTTGTGTCTCCTTTATCTTTTGTGTGCACCCCACAGTGCATTAGAATAAATAATAATCCAGTTCAAAACTGAATTCAGAACAGCTTCTGTTCAAGATCAGACCAAATAACTTTGTGCTCAGTTATCTTGCTTACCTGGCCAGTCTATTCACTGAGCAGAGCTTCCTCTATACCGTACTAAATATTCCTCACTGTGGAATGATGATAATAAACTCTCTGTTAATTTCTTCAGTTTCAGCTCCACAGTGACAAGATTTCCTGTTCTCTAATTAGCTTATCAAAGCTGACTTGAGTATTTCTGAGAGGTATAAACATGTCATAGGTTTTGCTGAAAACTAAAGATGCTATTTGCATGATGGACATCTTATTTTAACTTTAGGATTTTCATATATTTCACTCAGGTTTTTTGGTACTTCAGAATTTTGGAAATTGAGCATTGTGGTTCTCTCAAGTAAGGATTTAAAGATTTTGTTGGTCAAAGCCTAAATAAATGGTTGTGGATTTCTAATATAAAAAAAACAAAAAATGGTATTAATACTTCCAACTTATCTATGGGCCATCATATTTGTCTAGCTGTAATGTCAAGTGGTAGAAGGGAGATTAATTTGGCTTAGTGAAGCCCAAAATGTTCATATTACAAAAAACCTGTTGAACATCACTGAAAACTCATTGCTGAGTGAGGGATTTGAACATTGTTTTTAAAGCTTAACAGAATTTAAAATACATTGACTAAGATTCTTTTTCTAGGAGTCTGCCTAGTGAATTTTCATTCCTTTTGATTGTCAAACATCTCACTACCTCATAAATTATTTGCAAGGTGCCTGGAGGTGCAGTTAAAGAGGGCAAACTTGTGTTATGAATGCATGTTTCTTAAAGTTCTACTAATGAATTGCTTTCCCTGTAGGGTACAGGAGACAGTACTTCAGTCTAATGAACGAAAAACATTAAACTTCAAGCATCTTTTTACAAAGAATAATACCACTTTTTACATAAAATTCTGAATAATAAGCAAGCTGAGGAAAGGGTCTGATTCTGCATTGCTCCACTTGGCTGAGTAACTCCCTTCTTCAAAAAGAAACAAAATATAAACAATTTAACTTGTAAATGTAAATGGGGGGGGGATGGGGTGTTTATATCTTGAAGCATTGACACTTCAGTGATATCTATTGCTCTGATGCTGAGGTCCCCTGGCAGTTGGTTTAATTTTGAGCTGTGCTGCTGTAGTGGCTGATGATAGTTCAAAGGGGGCCTCCTGGAAAAAAAAAAAAAAAGTAAAACAAAAAAAAAACCACAATAAACCCAGAGGGGAGAGAATGAAAAAGATTCTCGGAATTTTCTACAGGATTCCTTTCAGTTAGTCAGGTGTGCTAATTAAGGACAAATTTTCAGTGGCTGGATTGTAGAGGTAAGACTAGTATCTAGTGTCATACTCCCAAATGAAAAGCAGTATCATTGATAAATGCCTGCTGCCATGATATAGCATTCATAACAACTTCACATACACAGTTTTCCGCTGAGGATTCAGCGACTCTGATATTTATGTCCCAATTTGCTCTTATTCAAGCATTTTTTTTCCCCACCAAGTGACTAACTATCCTCTTTGATTTGGGAATTCTTCAAGTCCACTTTATTATTACTTTGAAGAAGCCAGTCCCTTAGAATTCACAGGTTTATTGAAGTTTGTCAAGTTGTTAAGTTCTGAACAACGTTCTTGATTAGTACTGTGACACGTGATAAGCAGCTGCTTTTATGCACACACATATCACATTTTTATAAAAATACCTCCAGATTGCTGAGTCATTTTTCCCCATCTCTTTCACAGACAGAAACATTTTGGAGAGACTGGCCCATGCCCATACTTGTTTTTTTCTTGGATTCCTCAGCTAATATATTTTAGTTTCAGTTTCCTCCTGTTGTTGTTCATCATTTTTTCCTATACAGCTTATTTTTTAATTCTTCCATTTGTTTGAATTTCCATTCCAAACTGTTAACACCAAGCATTCGTAATGTTTTTTCTTATAAAGCTGCTTCTGAGAAACCACTTGATGCAGAACAGTGTCACTACTAGGGAAAACTTTGATACTGGTGCAAAGTGGAATGAACTTACATTTACTACCGATAATGTAGGCACAGGATGTGGTTAAAAAGGTTGCTAAGCAAAGTGTGTACACCACCATAGAATATTCTCAGTTGAGTTTTAGAGGCAGAAGTCTTGGGGAGTAGCTCTAGTAATAGGAGACTCAAAGAGGTCTTCATGAAAATGGCTAGTATAGAGTACAGAAACCAGGAAGGAGAAAACAACAGTTGTCCTGATATGTGTAGAATTCATTCTTCATTAGTTAGTTAATGAGACAGTTTATTCTGCATATGTAATGCCATTTCTTTTTCTTGCTTACGTGTCAAAAAGACTCTGATTTGTTCTAATAACTCCATGGACCTAAAATAGGAGTGTGTGGTAAGTCACTGTCATGTCTGATAGCTCACTTTCTCATCAACAGGGAGTGCTAGAAACTCTCTGCGTGTAACAGGAGCTGCAGGATTCTGTATCAGTCTCTGATTATTAAAATTTGGAGATTACTCAGAGTTCCGTCCCTCCTTTATGAACAGGGTGGACTAAATCCAAGATAAAAGGATTCATGGATAACTTGCATCCTCATAAAGAAAATGGAACACAGAAAGGAGAGAATTAAGGAAAATTATATAAACTCATAACATCGTTTCAGAAAATCTTCTAAGTGTAATATTTAATTACAGGATATTACTGTCAGATAGAGTGTAGGTAATAGCTCTAATTGATATATTGATTTTTAAAATAGGTATAATAATGTGAACAATTCTAACACAAGTTTTCAAGACCAGCAAGACAAAGATAAGGCATTGGACATCACTTCAGAATGGCCATCTGCCATTTCTCTCTCTTTTTTTGGTTACCTTATATTTGAGGAAGAAGAGTAACAGAGTGGAGGGCAGTTCAGAGGTAGAAACCCTAAAGCAGCTGGAAGGAACCAGGCAGAAGCTTTAGAACAACCTTACAAAAGGAGGCCCTCCAGGAACCCAGAAGAGTGATTTAACAGGGAATAATAGTACAATGTTTTTGACTGACTTGTAACAATGAAGGATCTCCAGCTGTTTTGTAAGCTCAACAATATTCTGGATCACCAGATACTCCAAAAATATTTTTATCTCTTCTTCTTGCTCAAGCATTTTTCCACCGCAGTCTTTCCTTCTTCCTTCCTCACAGACATCCAGAGAATTTTGTTCCTAACAAGCATGATTTGATTTCCCCTGCAGTTGCTGCTCACACTGGATATAATTCCAGCCTGGAATAGTGTATGATGCAGAGATAACTGAGCTAGCCAAGACCTAATCAAATACTATGCAGCAACTTTCATCTCACCCCTAGTCATAATTTGTCTTTCTAGGCTGACTTTAGACAGACTTAACTAGTTTTCTTTTCAGTAACATGGTTAGACTGAATTTAAACTGGGATGGGAACATCTGCATGCATCTGAGTGGATTTACCATTTCAGATTTTGACTAGTTTAAGAATTTGTGTAATACTCTGTTTCGGTGATACTTTCAGTCTGTGATCTATGGCTACAAGAAACAGCAAATCAATTTTGAGGATAACTTGTTTTCAGGCATCTGAGGAGAAGTGAGATTCCATTAACTCCATCAATCACCTCCTGAATCGTTTTCCCCTTAGGAATGGTGAAATAACTTGGTGTCCTGATAGATGCTTGGGGCCAACACAGAAATAAACAGAAGGGAAAACCCAGAACAAAACATTTTTGTGGTCACTATTATTCTGGGAAAAATGACTCCTTAGCTTTCTGATACACATCTAGATTTAGAAAGTATTGTATCTGTACCTATATCTACATGTATTTCTCTGTCTTTCAAAGAAAATAAAGCAGGGGAACACTTTTTTTTACCCTCATATTTCTACTGAGATCTGAGGTGTTGTTGGAAGATACCTCTTGTCTGTTAGACCTGGTAATCCGGGATTTTTCAGGATCTGTCCTGTGCCCTTCCTATTTGCTCATTCTTGAGCATGGAGCAGCACAAAGCCTATGCATTGCTCATGCCCTATTTTAATCTTGGAAGTTATACGTACCATAAATTTCTTATTAAAATTGATGACTTCAAGTAAAAATAGAAGTCAGCTGAGTACATAACAGTTTAAGATGCTGGTTTTATCTCAGATAAGTACATAATAAGACCCCTGCATCTAAGCAGAGCTTATTTTTCTTCTTCTCTGTTATTGTTCTCTGGTAGGGAGAGACTATTCATAACCTCTTCACAATCTACTTCATCACAGGTGGCTGGCATTGCATGGAGAGAGGAGAGATGCAGAAACACGAATGATTTAATGTCTGGAAAACATAGTCTGTTATTACTGAAAAGGACACTTTTATTTCTGCATTTCGATGTGATTACAAAATTACCTTACGGGAGTGCAAAAAGTGTTATCTAGAGACAATCTCAACTTGTACTGAAGACAAGAAGCAATGAAAGTGAGTGAAGGAGAAGGAGGATTTCTGCACTATTTTCTTTATTCATACAGTATCTTATACAAGAGATGACTCAAGGAAGAAATAATAGCCATAGGAATAAATATTTCTAACAAGCAAAGTTTATAGTCATTATCTCAGAGGAACAGAGAGATCTAGACATGCTGCCAAGTTTTCTTCCACTGAATTTCATACGGTTTCATTTCTGAATCATATTTTCACTTTCATGTTTTTCATGCATTTTGATGATTAACCAAGAGGAAATTAAATAGATTTTGGATTTGCAAATGCATATTTATAGTAAATGTGAATTTATTTTTCAGTGCAATGTGTGTATAAATTGCAAATACCAATAATATACATAAAATGATACTATCTTGTTGCACTGATAAAGCAGGTAGAAAAGTTTAGCCAGTGCAGAGTTCTATACTACCACTTGAGAGAAAGGCTATCTCCTGATTTTTTTACAAGGGCAACCTTCACCCTTTTTAATTATCAGTGAAGTACAGGAGAATGTAAAATTAAAAAAGGAATGGTCAATGATCCATCAGTTACTACAGAACTTAAGGTTTTATGACTGATGTAATTTGACTTACATTCCAAGCAAAACAGAGCATAATTGATAATTCAAGCTATCTATATGATTCACAGGAGATTTGCTGGAGAGGCCAGTGAATAACTGCTTAGGAAGATGGAAATTAATTTCTTTTTTTTTATAACAACCTCTTGTTGCCTCTTTTATATTATTTTTTTCTGCTTATCTCAGCTTTCTTGTGGACTCTCTAGTTATTTCTTTCCCTTTTCAGTTATGATATTACTTTCTTCCCCCTTCAACACAGCCTTATAAAATTGTGTTTGTGCTTCAGCATTTTTTCCCTTCTCTAGTACCATCTGTTGCCTCCTTGCTCTTCTTTGTTCCTGTTAAGTATCCCACATAGCTCAGTGCTGTACAATAAGTCTTTTATCACATATGGTACTCACCCTGACAAATCTACTGCTCTGCATAGGTAAAAAGCGGGATAGCAGGAACTGGGATGTAATGTTACAAAGAAAGGTTAGGAGCCATAATTCATCTTATAAGACTGAATAAGCAGTACTGTTAAGAAAAAATAATAATAAAAAGGGAAAACCTGTGCAGCAAAGAGATTGACCTACTATACAGGTATTGAGTATGTAGATACTCAAATACGAGACTGAAATATTTTATTTGATCGGCTTATTGAGGAGGCAAGTTTTAAACAACTACTTAATATGTCTATGAACCAGTAAATTACAGACACTGTAAAACACAAGCTGCAAGATAAGGAAATTACTCAGCAAACTACTGAGTTAATTTCTGTGATTTTAATCACAAGTGGACAAAAACACTGTAAAAAATTTATGTCACTGAAATTATTCCATGTTAGTCCTGTGATAAACCATACTTCTTCACTTTTGTGTCTTTATCACTTTCTCTAACGCCTTCCTTTTCTCCTATTTCCCCCAACCCCCTTTTTTACATATTCATCTATTGTCTGGTTCTTGAGTTCTTTTTATGCAACTGCAAATTGCCCTTTCAGTAGGATCCCTCCTCCTGAAGCAGCCCTTCCTGCTCACTGTTAATAATACCTATTATTATATCTGAGCCATTTGCCCTCTGTCTTGCCCGTGTTTGCTCTATAACTCAGTTGAGGACAATGACTGTATCTGGCAAGTGTTACTAGTCACATGAACAGGGTCAGCATCAGGTGGAGTCCTGACTTTACCAGCTGTTTGTTGGCCAGAATAGCTGACCAGCTTGGTAGGGCTTGCAGAGCGTACACCATTCCCTTTAGGAGCTGCGCTCCAAAGAGATGAAGATATATGAGGAAAGTATGGCAAACACTACCTGTCTGTAACACCAGAGCTTCTAGGGATGCGAACTAGGATGCTGATATGCAGGACAAAATGTTGATACTCAGCGTAAAGCATGTACAAGAAGTGAAAGAAAAGGCATTTTGCCAGTAGCGTGAATCAGAGAAAGGTTATCTTGAAATACTGAAAGAGCTGTGAAACAGAATCTTTCAGGAGAACGTGGAGCATTCAGGTAGAGAAGGCAGCAGGGTGTAGAGATGTAGAATATTGATGTTTGCAGAATTGGAATAGCAGCTATGTAAGAATGTGCATCTTTCCACAGAATAAATTTTAACAGGTCTAAACCTTCACTGGGTCCTACCTTTATGTCACTAGAACCATGCAAAGCATAGGTAAGAAACTGACTTCACACATGCGTAATGGCTAATTAAGTTTTTTATGACAGAGAAGAATGAAAGGGCATATACCATCACCCAACTAAGGCTTTATCAATCTAGGGCAACATAGTCACTGTCAAACATGTGTAAAACTGATTGGATACCAACAGTCATTGACTAGCTACCAGGAGGGCCACTGTCAAAATAGAAAAATGTATTGAATAACATTTGATCCTTGCCCTTCACAAAGTATGCCGCAGGAGGCATGCAGAGCGTTTAGACACCTCGATGCAGCTGTGATGACAATGCACAGTGCAGTTAGCGCTATATCACTGTAAATGCAGCAAGGCCAAAGTAGCGTAAGGTGGTTATCACAATATTCCCTCTGCAGATTTACTGCGTGTTTTGTTCTTCCTCACAACAAAACCTGACAGAGATATTTGTCTATTAGTTCACCAGCTGAAGGGGAAAAATAAAGACACACCACAGAATGTGTCCATCTCCGGTATCTCTCCAGTATACCATTAGTATATTATGTATTTGGATGTTCTTTTAACTGACATTTTTTTTCCTCACTGCTATATTAGAGTTGAAATGGAATAAATGAGAACATCAATAAATAGATGATACATGACATAAAATAATAAGTAATAAAACATACTCCTTTCTTTTTTTATAGAGCATTAGTGGAACTGAGAAACTAAGCTGAAAGTTTGGGTTTCCCTCCCTCCCCTTGATATAAAATACTGAACAAGTTTGCAGCTCTGCAAGATTGTCTTCTTTTTTTTTTTTTTTCCTGAGTTTTGCAATCTCATAAAAAATAATGGCCTTTTTCCTAGTTAGTTGTTCTAAAATCTGCTGGTAAATTCAGAAGTAAACTGACTATGGCTTTAAATTAAGAAGCAACATATGTCCAAATCATAGTGAAATTCTGCTGTAGGTCTTGTATTTCCCACAGTTTAATAGACCTTCTATGCTGGGCTTAAAATGTAGTTAGATTCAGTTTACAAAAGTTTAATTTTATTTTGTAAGGTGTATGAAGATCTTTTATTGGGCATCTACAGTGTGTAAGTGGTTTGCTGGCACTGCAACTCCCAATCATTAGGGAGGCAGGACATGCAAGAGGAGGTATGACATGAAAACAAATCCGTGTTTCATCATGTGAATCCATTATGGAAGTGGGTTTGACTGCTGGATAATTAAATAATGATTTAAATGAAAGTTGAGCCTGGTGAGTGAGGAAAGAAAAGATTTGACTAAAACTAGATCCATATAGAGATGATGTTTTAGCATTGAGAAATTAATTGTCTAATTGGAATAGCAGAATAATCCTTTAGAACAAAGATTAAAAAGACCCTTTTTAATTTGGCAAGCATGACAAAGGGATGATGAGATATCACAATATTATTATTGGAATAGGAGGATGGGAACAAAGATTTACCTGGATTATGATAGAAAAAGGCTGAATTACATAAAATGGAATAGTTCTACAATCCTTAAACATTTTTGTCCAATACAATTTTGAATACATACATTTTAATATTCCTCAAATTCATTCTTTTTTATACTGTTTAGACAGAGATTGGTGGAAAGGTAGGATGACATCACAGAAGATTTAAGGGTACCTTACTACCTCAAACTGAGTTGATAAGATTTAGGACAATTTCTCAAAACAGTCAGAGATACACAAACAATAATCTGATGAAGTCACCTCTTGTTTGATGGAACATTATTGAATAAAGCACAGATAACCCCTGTACAGGCAGAATATTGCAGTAAATCTTACAGAATCCAGGAAAGATCTACTGGAAACCCTGGTTTCAGCTAAAAATGTCTGGTTTTATCTTTCATGCAGTATTAAAAAAAAGCTTTATGTTGTTGTTATTCAGTCTTCCTCAGAATTTTGTGCACAAAAGCACAAAATATCTAGAAAATGTATCAGTTATTTTACTGCATAGTGAGGAGTCCCAAATCTTTCTTTAGAGAAAACAGGTGATGGAGAGGAGTGGTGAGGAAAGAGACATGCTGAAACAGGTAGAAAGAAATTAAAGGTTAGCTGATGGTCATACAACTTCACAGGTCGCTGGAAAGCAGGTGGTGCTTTTGTTTGGGGTTCTTTTCCCCTTCATCTGAGAGGCAAGAGTAAATGCCTGGCAAATGCAGCCCATTTTACTCAGAATTTGTGCTATGTATTGTATTAATCCACCAGTGTTCCTATTCAAACTCCTGAGTTAGAGGTCTAAAATAGTTTTTGGCTCAGAGAGGAAAGTCAATAGTTTAATACCGGTTTATTAACATGTGAATGTGCCGTTATTACCAGGGCCAAGAGTGACAAAGGCACCATCAATTTCTATTGCCCCCACCTTGAGTTTAAGAAGATAGATAGGGCCATTGATTCACTGTATTATGATTGTGTCCTAATGCTTCGCAGTCTCCAATTTCACTCTGAACTCCTGTGGCCTTCCCACAGTCCTCTCCATTACCCGTACAGAAGAGCTTTCTTTTTGAGGATCGTACTAAGCATCTCATCCTCCCGTTCCCTTGTAGTAACAGTGTCCACAACATGGTTTTGTGTGTAAAAGATTCCTTATTTCCATCAGCTGTAATTGTTATCTTCTCCATTTTGCTAACTATATTCATAAGGGAAAAAAAGTAAACAGAATTCTCTGCTTATATTCTTCAAAATATGTTTTAGTTAAGGAGCATATGAGAATAATATAAATTAAACAAATGCTGGTTTCATTTCTGTTATGTCTTCTAGAGATTCTGATACTCCACGCTTGTAACAATAATTTTGTTACTTGTCCTCCGAGAATACATGTATCTGTGGTTTATTGTTTTGTTTTTTTCAGATGGTGGCCATCAATATGGCCAGGTATGTGTAGATTTAACAAAGATAAACAAAGTAACTTTAGAATACCATATTTTTCAAATTCAGCTTAATATTTTCAGTATTTGATTTTCAATTTATTTAGACAGCTAATGTATTTTCAGTGTATTTTTCCAAGGTGTTTTCAACAATCTCTGTATGGAATTTTTCTCATGAATGGAATAACTTCGGGAAGACAGGTTTTGAAGGGCAAAATCTTTCAAATGTGTTTTGCAGTGCAGTTGTCTACATGAACTTAAATCTGTCATCTTATTCTTCAGTTACCTATTTTATAATCATTGGTTGGAATTTCTCATTCTCAAGACTGAAAATTGTTATGTATTACTTTATAATTTTGCCATGTCACATTTCAGTATCTTTACTGTTTCTTTAGTGTTAGATCTTTTTGAAAGGTTGAAAACTAACTCATCTCTTCCTCCTCTCTCTGTGTGATGGGCACTGCTAATCAAATCTGTAAATAAGAGTGAGTGGTTATGTTTTGAACTTAAGATGTGTTACATTTTTCTGATCCCTCTTAAAAAAAAAAACTCAAAAGAAATTAACTCCATCTTATTATACAGTTTGTGTATAAGAACCTTTCAGAAATGCAGTTATTGAGTACATAACCCAGAAACCTTGCATATTGACGACTTCTTGCTGGTTTTGTTTCCCTGATAGTTACTTCATGCACTTCACTTACAATCATTTTAAGTGTCAGAACAAAGTCAGAGTTTTCTTTTCAACTATGGCTATGGGGCTTCGAGAAATGACTGCTTTCTGGATGATCATGCAGGTGAGGACTCATATCCTTCTGTCTCCAGGTAATTGATTCAGAAGCCTTATGTAGAAGAGGCCCAAGTTTTGTATAAACACATACGAAGCTAGGCACAGAAGGCTTGACTACACAATGACAGTTTTCTTTCAGCACAATTTCTTAGAAATGTTTTGAAGGTGTATTTTTTAACATTAACATTCAAGATGTTAATACACAGAAAGAATTCAAAATATGGTCATATCCTACCTCTGAGAACAGCTCCTGGGAATGTCAAAGGGGAGGCTAAATTCAGTGCTACATGGAAGTGTTTTTACTAGAAGTTTTGACATCTCTTACAGCTACTCTTACATAGACATCAGCATATGTTAGCATGAAATTGTGGAATAAGAAGTCCCTTTTTAGCACTATTCATGTGACAATAGGAGTACAGTTATAGATTAACTTTAATGATGCTTTTAAAAATATTACAAAGCACTTACATAGCTTTTCACATGTGCATTCGGGAATAAGATTTGTTTGGCCTGCCAGGTAGATAGGTACCAAATATAGTGAATAGTAGGCGTATAATATGTACAAAAATGAGTGGTGTTCTCTTTGGAATCCATTTTCTGAATACCATGAAAACTGGCAAACAAAAAAAACCCCTATATCTTAATTTAAGAACTACCACTCCTACTATTTAAAAGGTGGATTGAAAGTTTTAAATTATGGAAACTGAGATAGACCAGTCACAGAATAACAATGTAGTTCTCCATTGCACTTGCTTCTAAGACCATTAGTTAAAATATCGTATGTGGTTAACTGATTAAATGCATTGCAACAGACAGGTAAAATTAAGACAGCTTGTAATTCTCCTGAAAAGTGCATAAAGAATAAAGAATCTCAGCAACTCTTACAAAGCAAGAAAGCTACCCCTACATAGCTAGAAAGATCCTTTTGTAAGGCCTGAAATCTCTGAATGTTTGATGGGTCTGGCACTGATGGTGTAATGTGGGGGAAAGTTACATATAATTTCCCTTTTCTTTATCTTCTTTGAGAACAATGTGAAGACAAATCTGAAACAGAAATACTTAGGTAAATGCATCAGCTCAACTGCAAATATTTGTCAGTTCTACTTCAATGTGGTCACAAATTGTATCAAGACCTTGCTGTGCTCAGTGTAAATACACTAGTAGGGAAAAAAGAAATGGCCCTGTCCCCAGAAAATTGGCATTTTACAGGAAGGTCTTCATAGCCGTTTGCAAACAAACAGCAGTTGGAGTGCTGTTCTAACAGCAAGACACTCCAGTGAACCAGAGGCTCCATCAGCGTGCTGGCCTCTCGTTGTGTCTGGTAGAATAACCCTCACTGAGATCCCATCTGAGGAACGCTCTGCATCTTACCTTAAGGTAAAGATGAGAGAAGACATGCCTCAAACTAAAGCTGTCCTGTAGTCTGGAAGAGCGGTAACAACCCACGTTGGGTTGATCTGATGATCTGTTATAGAAGCAGCCTTTCGTAAGTGGTTCATCAGACGGATTTATCTTCATCTAGAGATGAATCCTGCATTGCCTTATTTGTTTGTTTTGAATGCATTATTCTATTTCCAGAGGAGATGATCTAGCATTTAGTATTTTATGATACTACCAGCTAAAAAAAAATAGAAAAAAGCTTATTGAAAGTTTTATTCATGTAATATATATAAAGGATAAAAACAGAGAATGATTCATCCGTAAGATTATACTAGTCATTATACAATCAGGAGTATAACTCATTAGGTGTATAAAGATGAATCACTTAGTACAAGGTGCAGTATTGTTCCTTAATTTTTGCAGATGACAATGCATATTGAAACAAAAATCTTTGTACATAAACAAAACAATTGCATGTTACCTTACTCAAGTTCTTTGTTTCTAGCTCTATAGTCTGAAGACTAATTCTAAGGAAACTTGAGCTATGTATGATCTGTAGATAAGTACTAATTTTCAATTGCTTCTAGCCTATTTATCTTCACAAACATTAAACCAACCCTCATAATAATTATGAACTAAGACATGCGTCAAGTAATGCTTTCATTCTTAATTTGAAGGATTTTTCAAAGCCAACCTGGTTTAAAGCTTGTTTCCTAGTAAATGATGTAATCATGTTTTCATATTAATAACTTCTATAAGGCAAATATCCTGTAAACTTACATTCCAGTGTTCATGCTAGAACTGTAAGAGACAAGAAGAAACATGATTTGAGTGCCACTGACTGGAAAAAAATACAAAATACAGTGGATTATTTCCAAGTTACACAACACAATTTAAAATCTATGGGACAAGAGCAAGGTTCGCTTATTTCTTTTATGGTGGTAGCACTTACTTCAGAAAAGTGAACATAAAATGTGATTTGTTAAATCTACGCTGTTAAGATAGCATACCTGCTGTCACCAATTTGTAACCTGCTGTTACCGATTTGTTATCTATTTCTCCTAGGTTTAGGATCCTCTGTTAGCACATGCAATCTTTTCTCTTTTTTTCTAAAACAAATATTTTCAATGCAATAACAGTTTTTATACTTCAACTGAAGTATAAATTGGATAAATTGACAGTAACAATCCTCCAAAGCCAAATTAACAAAATAGTGTCTGTTTCCATTCTCAGGTTCATTTCGCTCCTTCACTTCTTTTTGCACTGTCATTATCTTGTGTCTTGCAGGTTTTGAAACCAATTTCTCCTCTGAGACCCAAAACAGGGAATCCTTTATAATATCTGCACACAAATCCTGACAGGCTGCTGAAAATGTCCCCACTTCATGCTGTTATTTTAGTCTCATTACATGCTACATAAACATGTGAAGAAAACTTTAGGTATTCAGATAATCTGATAGACCAGAATGGGGTTACAGTCAAGATGAATTCCTTACACATTACCTTGGAATAATATCCTTTTAACTACTTCTGTACTCACAGGGCAGAACCTTAAATGAGCAATGGTTCCCACAACAGCAAATGTGATCTTCATATGACACATCAGGGAAAAGAAGTAGGTTTTGAGAGGAGGTCTGGCAGTATTGGAAGAGGTTAGATGTATTTAACCCTGTCCTTACCCAGCACAAACTGGTGTGGCTCATGTCACCTATTAATGTCACAGGAGAGCAATTATAATGTTTCTCCAATTACAAAGTTTCCCCGTGTCTGCATTTGCCACTTAGACTGAATGGTTAGGCATGAGATTCTGAACTATGCATTTTTCACAACATTTTTTATGATCTTTTTATTTAAAGTATTGACACTTTGTTTCTTGACTTGCTGCTTTTGTTTTTAGTGTGGTTTGGTTTGGGGTTAGGGTTTTTTTTTGCCAAAAATCTGGTACCAATTATAAAATAAAAACCTGGGTGATAGTAAAAAGCAGGTGTAATGACTTTTTTTTGTGAAAAATTGTAACTTTGACAAAAGGCCGTGACGCTATTTTAAAAAATAAAATAAAAGATAAATTGATCAGATTTACTAATTTCGCCTTGAAAACACTTCCTAGCTCATATTCACGCTCAGGGCAATGCAATTCTTTAGGAAAAAATATCAGATCAAGGAAGAAATAAAAACTTTAAATCCCCCTCTTGAATTTCAAAATGGATAGGAATTAAACCCACAAATTCTACATCTCTGTTATATGGTGACAGGTAGCACAGCGATTTCATAGGTACCGTTTATAGCATGAAGAACTTTATTATATGATATAGCTGCTTCTATGCAAAATCTGCCCACGCAAGCTTGTAAGATCAGGAAAAGCTGCTGGACGAGATTGCTTTAAACATAGCATAACTATGGTGCATCACATCAGCCTCTCTGGGAAAGATTCTGCCTCTCTACAAAGAACTTCATTTTGCTACTGCCAGATTATAAAAATAAACCCCCCTTCATTCTGCGTGTGCCTAATTTACCTCCTAAAGCACAGTTTGTCTCACTGATGTTATAGACTTCCTTGTGTCCCAGCGTGTAACCCTTATATTCCGTTAGGGAGAACAGATGGAAGTGTATGGGATGGGCCTGCTGGTGACCCAAATCAAGGCACATGACAAGAAAGACTCTTTGAATTAGGATGCTGTTTAGTAATACTTTCTTATTGTGGGTAGCTGTTTGTCAGATGTGTGTGGTCACAGAACAGGAGAAAGGACCTCTGAAGCTGAGATGCAGCAAGAGAAGTGTAAGGTGGAACAGAAACTACTGATAACAGCAGCTAAAGATATGGAGCACCCAAAAGCTATAGAGCATGGAATAAGGTGTTAAAGAATGAGATTTATATATTCCTTTCAGCCACTGTACTTCTTAGTGTTGATATTCCCATACACCATAGGCTTTAAACTCAGACTACAGGAGAGTATCAGAAGAAGATAATAAAAAACGTTTCATACTTTATCAACCTTGTACTCACTTCATGTTTTGTTATCAGTCATACTGTTACATCAGCATATCTGTCACCATTCCATACATTCGGAAAATTATTTCTGCCTTAGAACTGACAAAGTCAGATTAGCCTCTCCTGCAACCGATTCAATTGTCTGTGGGTTAACTGGGCAATGGTACGTCTCTCTCACTCTCTCTCTCTTACAGACACACTTACTTTAGTCAGTGAGTTATACTAGCACAATGCTGTAAATATATATATATTTTATTTATTCAAGTTCAAATTTAAAGAGGACTGCAGTTTTAACAGAACTTCTATTTAAATATATCTTTTCACTATCTGAATTGCATATAGTCATACAATCTTTCCATAATACACGATGATATGTCATTGGAAGTTCATGGAATTCTTTTGGCATGAAAGGCAAGAGCAATAACTAGATCTTTTCTGGGTCAGCTGACGGTGGTCTTGACGTACATATTCACCACTTTACACATCTGTTTATTAGTTACCAGTAGCTCAGGGTGATCTGAAATGCTGGGTTCTACCTTCAGCCTATAGAAAAAATGCAAAGTGGTTGGTAGGAATGCAGTATATAGATCAATAGATCTAAAAACTCTCATACAATGAGTAAGATGGTAGGTTTTGTGCAAAGGAAGGTGGGGGATTTACAGCTCTTTTCCAGTGCTGGACAACCAAAGGGACAAAAGCTGCATAACAGCTGAGAGGTGCCTTTGGTTATTTGGTCCATCTAAATCAGTTAGAATAACTCTTGTCAAGTGGAAGACCAACAAAATGGATGGTGTCTCTGCTCTCATAAAAAATCTTAAAATTATAGTCTTTGAGTGAAAGAAAAATTTCGAAAGGCACTTTGCTTAAATCATTACAGCAAAGTGAGCTTAATATTGAATCTGCTAGATAAATAATACTATAATATAACTATATATAATATAACTGACATTCTATCTTGGAAGGTGTTGACTTCAGTTTGCATACGAGTAAAAAGGAAAGAAAAAAGTAAGAACGTAAAATAGAGATTTCAGACAACATAAACTGCTATTAAGCTACTAAAAAACCAATCAACCAAAGGAGGTTCCTGGAAAATCCTTCAGAAATAAAAGACCACATGGCTTCTTAGGACTATCAGTACATAAAGGATTTGATATTTAGTTAAGTCTATTTCTGTTCTTCAGGTCATGGTAAGAGACTCTTCCTCTCCTCCACCACGTATCAGACACCTATTCTGTCCCTTTTCTTCTGCATGTCTTGGTCTTGCCCCTAATTATTTTATAGCTTTAGACTTATTTTTATCAGAGAAAACAAGAATGCTTAAAATGTATTGTGAAATAGTAGCTTTTTGTGATAATGTTCTTTATCATTCTCTGGAACTGGTTTTTATATAACAAAAACACAGTTCAAACAAAAAAATACTGGTGCCTACTTCTTAATTTTTACTCTATTTTTCAATATGTTCTGCAGAATTTCCACAAAAATATCTTGATTTCAAAGGCTTTTTTCCTTACTTTGCTTTTGAAAACTATAATATTGAACAAACATTGGAACAATCTACAGATGTCTAATTTAAATTAAAATGAGATATTCTGAAGCATGTAATGAGACAGAGTACTCATGCTAGTGAATGACAGCTGTCTAACTAAGATAAGTAGCAAACCCTTCAGCATGTTTAGTATGCTTTAGATGTACAGGAAGGATACTCCTGGACATAAAGTCTTTTCTTCATGTTTTTCTAGCACTCTGTAAGTATCTTGCTCTTGTACACTCCTCATTCATATTCTTTTGCACACTCAACTTCAGAAGATAAGTTTTTTTAAGGAGCTGAGCTTCAGCTTAGTATACTCACTTGGAAAGTAGCTATCTCTGAGGAACTAAACATTAAAAATATTTAAGATGTATTTTGACGTAAAATAGTAAACTTTTAAGAAAAATCAGTGATTCTTCAGAGTATAATTCTATCAGTGATAGAAAAATGTAACAATATATTTTCTCCTGAGATATGAATTGTTGGTGTATATTGTACAATCATCAATAAACTGATTACTTTATTTTGTGATATAGTTAGATTCCTTCTATTACTTCATTTTTTATTTACATTGGTCAACTTCTTTTCTAATAAGGATGTCTTGGATCTTCCTTAATATAAAATAAGTGACTCACTTTTCTGCTGCGTGTGTTTCTATGCATGCCTACTGACACATGGATTTAACTACAACCGAGTAGTGAGTTATAAGGAAACTTTTTTTTTTGTAAGTTGCATAGATTACTTATAACTGACTACCTATGTGTACTTACTATATACCACTTTAAAATATACTTCTTCTGAGAAGAAGAATATTATTAATTCCATTATTTGGAAGACACAAAATGACTCACCTAAGGTTATTTTACAAAGGAAGGACTGACTTCTGATTCCCAGTTCTCAGCCTAGTGCTGAAACATTGGAGATTTTTTTCTACTTAATGTTATAAAGATGACATAATCAGAAATGTAACACTATTTAAAGAGGATACGGGAAGGAGTTGTGGGAGACTGTCACTGAAGCATGGAGAGCTAGGTGCTCTGCATTCGGCACATTTAGTGCAATGATAGAGGTAATGTCCTGCTCTTTGTTTGAACCTCTTGTCCTCTTTTAGATTCTTAACTAAGGTACGAAATGAAAATAAATCTACTGAGATACACTGAGTGTCTTAAGGCACAATATGACAGGCAAAATTTTAATCCATTTTTCCTTAAAAGGTTGACTAGGCTACACTGCAAATTGTGTTTAAATGTACACATATTTTTATGCATATATATGTATATACACACATATATATGTCTTTCCTGGTGAATACATATATCTTTATGAAGATCTGCATGTGTGAATTCCTGCAGAAAAATATATCATGCCAGTGATACAGAAATGTATTTAATTAATATGAAAATTTTATAACTCATTCTTATTTTGTGTCTATGTATATGTACATAATACAAGCACTTTTTTTTTCTGTAGAAAACAGAATCTTGGAACTGATCTTCATTATTTTTAAATACTATTTTTCACTGGAGAAGACAGAATGATTTGCATGTTTATTAAATATATTTTACCCAGAAAATTCATAACTACGATGCTGCATCTCATTGAAAGTCTATTTCTACAAGCAGCTGAGGTCATTATGTAGAAAATTCTGTACAAAAATATAATATGTATTGGCTACATTTAGAATAAACTATAATAGGAACTGGTAGAGATTTTGAGCCTTAGGCCATAAAATTCAACAAACGCAATCATTCTTCTGGTAACACTAACATTAACTCAGTTTTGGAAAGCTGAGTAACTAGGCACACTGGTCAGCTCTTAAAATTCAGAATATTTTGATAGTTACCACATAATTGAATCTGAAATATTTCATTTTTTCTTTATTCTGCATGGATGGTATGTCAAATCAGTATGATTTAAATGTGCATAAATTCTGACATTTTGGGGACAAAAACTATGGAAAAAACTCATAAAACGTTATGGCATTTTTCAAGTTTGGTAGTAGCCTCTTTCAGGTTTGATTACAGACCTTCTGTGGATGGAGTAACGCCACAGTAGCAGCTCAACTGGTGGAAAAGAAGAAGAGATGGAACAACACAATAGATTCACTGGAAATATTCCGTAAAAACGGTAGGTTTTTCTCTTGGAATTACTTACCTCTTTTTCCTACAGTCATCCACAGATGTAGAAGGCTACGAAGTTGATAGAGCAGTTTGACTAGATTCCTTTTTCCACCCCCATGGCATTTGGAGTCATGTCCGTGTCTGAACATGAAGATGCAGACCTGCTGGGCTGGCAACAAGAACACACTAACCTTGAAAAGCTCATAGGCAGAATTGCTTACCTCCTAGATCTATACTGGTGGCTTTCAGTCCAACACTTAGACAGCATGTGGGTTTTGAATGAGGGTGTTGGTAGAAAAAAAGAGTTGCAAAGAGAGATAAAGAGCAGAGCTGGATAAAATACAAAATGCTACCTTTTCCTTCTTTCTTGACAGAAAATCTGTGCAAAACAGCATTGCATGAGATAAAAAGAGAGTAGATAGCAGAAGAAAAATACCTCAGGACACAGCAGAGAGAAGGATATTGTCAGGAATCCGTCTATTCCAGAATGAGGACTCAGACTTAAACACAAAGGGTGCATACACCACTGCAACAAGGCAAACACATTTGCACATTTTCAAATGTATGATCAGATAACTGGTAACCAGCTAAATACTTAAAAATAAACAAATGCCTAATTAAGTAATGAAAGGTAGAGAGTACAAAAAGAAACACATCATTTTTATGGAACGGTTTCAATCATAGTACCGTTTACAAGCATATGAGGTGGCTGAAATACAGCAGGGTGGGTTAGATCAGAGCTTGGCTGAGCACTGGCAGGAGAAATCTGTATTTTGGCTGTAGCCAGCAGCTAAACAAAGGGAAGGCACCAACTCTGTATGAACCAGCTTTACCAGAACCCCTTTGCAGCTGGTTGCACCAAGACGGGCCCAGCAGTGAGGATGCACCTCTCCCCAGCCACCGCTGTCTGTGATTCAGTGCACTTACTGCAGACATCCCGGTATCTCTGAATGCATTAGCTGGAAGTATATGATTTGACTTTATGACTAAGATATTTACAGTCCTGTCAAAACCCCGACTTTCTTTTGTACTGTTAGGAAGAAGTACACGTCCTTTGGGAGGGTAAAGGGTTCTTTATGAAAATGGTTAACTCAACAGAAAGATGCAGCGATGAAAAATGGGCAGTAAAGAAGGAATTATACTGGTGAATCCTAGTTCTTTGTGGCAGAAACTGATAGCTGTCAGGTTGATCAGTGATGATGACAATGGCCACAGGTCTATGTAAAGGAGTCCCAGAGCTTGCATCACTCTCAGTATTTCAGTGACTTGACAGGTATGTGGTTTTTGATACATCCCTGAATATGACTCTGGAGGTAGTTGAAGAACTTATTTGAAACATCAATCTTTAATGAAGACTGGGAATTTTTCCAGCAGCCTAGAGAAAGAGAAGTTTTTATTTAAGCTTTCCAGGTTCCTGATGTAACCCATCAAAGTTGCCTTAATAGAAATATTTGTACCTTTTCAATACATTTTTAAATGTTTTAATTCACTTTTATTCTTATATATAAAAACTAAAAACCTTTAAATTACTCTACTTGTGAAAAAAGATGCAAGTCAGCACAGATTGCACTTTTTTCCTTCGACTACACCATATTCGCCTTGATCACCTTTTCTACCCAGTTTTTCTCAACTCAACAATAAAATAGCAATTAACTTGTATAGTTATGAAAAAAAAAAAAAAAAACAAAGCCTGTTGGGGCCCTAAGTTCACCTGATCCACCTGAGTTAACCTGATCAGCCCTAGCTGGGATGCCCACCCACACCCCTGGGCACCCAGTCCCTGCCCGAGCTCTGCCACAGGCATTCCTGCACCTTTCCCAGTCTCCAGCCCTGCCTCTGCCCCGTCCTCTCCTCAGACCTCTGTTGTTGTCCTGTCGCCTGCTGGTCCGGGACCGAAGCCCCTGGAAGGACCCTGGACCTAACTCTATCTTGCCTGGGACAGTTTGGGACTGTGAGCAGACCCTGCTGTTGGCACCTTGCTCTGCCCACCCTGCTCACACCCCACCCTGTGGGGCTGTGCCCTGGCCAGGGGTGGCACTGCCCTTCTGCCTGCGCTGCCTTCAGCTCCTGGTTTCTCTTCCCATATGGAGCAGCCCCACGCCTGCTGCTCCCTGGCAAGATTGTAGGCCTGACAAAGAGCTCTTTGGAAAGCAATACTCTGAGGCTATGCTGTGCTGCAGTGTTGAATTTATCTCATTTCAGTGCAAATTAAGTAGAGGATGCTTTTACTATCAGAAAAGACTAGATAAAATATCTGCTATATTCCCATCTTTCAGTCCCTTTTGTAGCTACTTGGAATTAAACACAGTAGTAATGGAGTTCCCTGGATTTTGTGAGACTGTTTTTTTAAGAGGTGAAGTTAATTTAAATTTGGATGTCCCGCATCCAAATTTACACAAAATACAAAAGTCCAAGAAGTTTCCAAATACTGAACTTTTAAGAGAAGATACTGATTTTTTCAGTAGAACCATAATCATTCTTTAGCAAGGCAAATAAAATCTTCTTGGGAGTACCTTCAGGAATCACAGAATATTGTCTGAGTTTATGTTGTGGTATATCATTATATGATGTGAAGTCTTGATACAAAACTCCAGTGTAGGAAAGGTACTATGCGAAGGTTATAACATTCTGCTTTCATAAGAACTGAGAGATTTCTTCTTTAAAGAAAGAACAAATTAAAAAAATATGGGAGTGGAGATATTGGTTGAAGAGGCAGTGTCCATGTGTTCCTGAACTATTAGGGATTCTGGAAATACTGCATCCTGTCTTGGGGTCTCCAGTACAAGGTTAATGGTCATGGAAGTGAGTTCAGCAGAAGGACCCTAAGCTGGCCAGGAGCTGGAGGAGATGGCCCTCCAGCAGTGGCTGAGGGAGCTGGGCTTTTTCAGCCTGGAGGAGAGCTTCCAGGGGACGTAACAGCAGCCCTTCATCCTCTACAAGGTGGTCATCTCTGAAGTGTGTCCAGAGAAGGGCAAAAAAGCTGGTATCTAGAGGGGATCTAGAACACAAGTCTGATGAGGAGCGGCTGAGGGAGCTGGGGGTGTTCAGCCTGGAGAAAAGGAGGCTGAGGGGAGACCTTATCGCTCTCTGCAACCGCCTGAAAGGAGGCTGTAGCCAGGTGGGGGTCAGTCTCTTCTCCCAAGGAACACGTGATAGGGCAAGAGGAAAGAGCCTCAAGTCGCACCAGGGGAGGTTTAGGATGGATATTAGGAAAAAAATCTTCACAGAAAGGGTTATCACACATTGGACCAGGCTGCACAGGGAAGTGGTTGATCACCATCCCTGGAGGTATTTAAAGGACAGGTAGATGTGGTGCTTAGACACATGGTTTAGTAGTGGTTTTGTCAGTGTTAGGTTAACGGTTGGACCTGACGATCTTAAAGGTCCCTTCCAACCCAGATGATTCTATGATTCTATCAAGAAGACAGAGAGAGGCTCTTCACAGCAGTGCGTAGTGGAAGGCTGAAAGACAACAGGCACAAACTGAGAGATATTCAGGTCAGACGCAAGGAAAACCTTGTCCTCCATGAGGGCAGCCAAGATGTGGAACAGACTGCCCAGAAAGGTTGCACACTCTCCGTCCTTGGCATTTTTTGAGATTGCCCCGAGCAATGTGCTCTGACCTCAGAGCTGGGCGTGCTGTGAGCAGGAGATTGGACTAGAGACCTCCTGGGGTCCCGTCCAGCCTGGATGCTGCTTTGGTCACACTTCACTTCTCATTTAATGCAGTAATAATATTGTAACTGGCAAGAATATGGTTCATAATGTATTGTTCATAACAATATGGCTCATATAAATCAACGAAATTGATGTAAGCATCAGAGAAATGTTTCAGTTTAGATGGAACCCACCAAGGTTGGTTTGAGCCTATTAGCCTAACACAGGGCCAGAGAGTGGGCAGGAAGCACATCAAATGAAAAACTAAGGAACTGTACATCCAGAATCCCAGGTGGAGAGAAAAAAGACTTTGTGTCTTTTATCTTATGTTTAAGACAAAAAAAAAAAAAGATTTTTAAGTCTCAGGACAGTACTTCTCAAGACATAAAATATTCCTTTGAATTTTCAAAAGTGGTATCTTAGATTTAAAGTAAAGTGGCTGAAGTGTCATTTTAGATTTAAAATAAGAACTAGAGCAAATCATTTTGTTGCAGAAAAGGGATGGTTTATACAAACTGAATAAATAGTGTGTGACAGTTTAACATTTGAAATTTCTAAGAAATTGTTTCCTGACAGTTATGTCAGGGACAACAATCAAATAATTTTACTCCCCCTCTAAGCGTTTGATGTATATTTAACGTATTTACAGATTTGTTGGGAAAAAGGGTTTGGATATTAAAAAAAAATGATTTTGTTATTATCCTGCATGCAAAATTGGCAGCAGTTTGTTCATTCACAACTTCTAAAAGATTAAAAGTTTTTCTTTTCCTCGGTGCCCCCTAAAGCATTAATTTGCTGCTTTGGATGACTTGCTAAAGCTTATAATTGGACCATCCACAGGAGCTAATCAGCTATCACGAAAATCCATGCAGATGAAGATCAGGGAGACAAGTTCATGGCTCGAAAGCATACATCTAAGAAATCCAGCTGCCCCTTTTTTAATAATAATTAAAAAAAAAACCCAAACCACCCAGCAATTAAAATTATCTGAGCGGTTTAACTTTATCCTTTCCAAAAGGCTTTAGACTCTGCTTGAGGGTGGGGAAAAGAAAATAAAATAGCATCACCCACCTTCTTTTTTCCCCGAGGAAAACCCGAGCGAGGTCCTCTCCGGCCGTGTGGGGGCTATAGGCGGCGCTGCAGCCCCGCAAATGGGCGCTGCTGGGCGCCCCCCCCAACCTCCCCCCAGCTGGAGAATTAACTGTT
>VXBO01003086.1:104095-118334 GCA_013400135.1 Rhinoptilus africanus | reverse complement strand
TTTCGTAAATAGTACCTTTTCTTGTTTCCACAAAACTGCTTTGAAAATTAATTACTAATTTGACAAAGACCTCTCATTTCTGTGCTTACTCCCTTTTCACCAAAGCAGCCACTTGTACCAATAATTCTCTCACCTGGTGCAGCTGGCCAGGCTTTTCATCTCTGTATTGCTTGCTGTTGCTCATAACTTCGTTCTCCTGATGTAGCTGCAGTTTGCAAAATACTGGTATTCCTCTATTAACTCTCCATCTCCTTTGAATATGACAGTTCCACAAGGTATCCTGGTTCTCTTGCAGCTGTTACACCCCTTTGACTGCTGCTTTCCCAGACTCATGCTCTTAAACATAGCCGACAGTAGGTGTTGTTTCCTATATTCCACAACTGCTTGTGTGATACAATAGCTCAGCGATATCTTTTGCCATATGGAGCACTGCAAGCTGTTGATGAGCAGAATTGCTGCCCATGAAAAATTGCTTTGAACATGCATTTTTCTGAACACATATTTAATGTTGAAGGATAGAAAAAGCCTCAGATTGGAATTTCAAATGGTGAAGTTGTACTGATTTACACCACTGGGGCACCAAATGCTGTGAGCTTTTCCTTTGTTTGTTTTTAACATGCACGTATTCACAATAACCTAGCGACCAAGATAAACTTACCAGACTGTTCGGTGTCTAATACAACTTGCAACTTCCATTGCTGTCAGGAAGAGATGTGGTTCTCAGCTACAGTAGATCATGGTATAAGCTGCACAGAAAATAGCTCCTTTAATTTTTTTCCTGATCTGTAAACTATTACATCCACAAAAAAAGCAATATTATGTTTTCAAACATAAATATAACAAAATGGCAAGAAGAGTTTAGGTAAAATAATACTGGCCTTAGCCTGTTATTATTTATGTCAGTCGAAAAAAAAAGATTTCAGAATCCAGTGAGTGATGCTGAGGGGAAAAAGGTGGGAGAACATTCTGTAACATATAAGCCTATTAATTATTAATATGATTTAAATAATGGTGACTCATGTTCTGTCATTGTCAAATATTAGCTTGAGGGAAGCTATTGTTTCACCTTTATTGTGGGCTGCCTTTCTTTTTCTTTGCTTTCATAGCACATCTTACTCCTTCCTCTCTTGTTTCATGTTTATGTGTGAAGGAAAATCACTGTAGAGGATCCAGAGCTAATTATATCTTCATTAATATCAGAAAAACTTTCTTAATAATAAGCAGAACAATCAGGAGATTTAAATAAGAGGAAAGATAAAAAGATAATTAAATATTTATTTTTTAAGAAAAAATGCATACCCAGAGGAAAAATCAATAACTATATATACTTTAATCTTTATGCTTTTATGCAAATTAGGGGGGAAATCTTAAGCAATATAAATTAACAAGAAAGACCAGGTGTTGAGCATTAAACAGCTAATTCCAAAGGAACTGTGCTGATACATACTTCATAGCTAAAAATCATTTGCACAGATGTATACAATTTAATTTGGCAAACAGGCAGGGCATTTGCCTTGATCTGTCTGCTGCCATTGGCATAGACAGATTTTGTGATACAGAGGGACGAAGTTACACTTATTGATGATTCTGAAAATGCAATCTGTGTGCTGGTGAGTACTCTGCAAGGTGATAATAAATGGTTTGTATTTATCCTGTGCATGCTAGTCTTCAAGAAATTTTAAAGCTGTAATTGATACTTGTCATTGTTTTGGAAAGTTTTACTGATCTAGCCTGATTACTTTCTGTATGTCCTGGACTATGACATTTCACCAAAACTCATTACTTGACACATTCTGTTAAGGCATGCCCTTTAAAAAGGCAACAGCTTTGGTTTTCAAGACTTAAAATGAAGGGCAACCATCATATCCCAAAGTCATGTGATTCAGTGTTTAATTATCCCCACAAGTTGGAACAAATCACCAAGGAAATTTACCCATGTTATGCACGAAGTCCATTATGTGATGAAAGGCTTTACTCCCTGAGGAAATAAAGTGATTTAGGGAGTAAGAAATGGAAGATGCAATCTGTTTTATATAAAATTCTTGTCCATTGGTACTAACTGATCCATGACGACTTACTATTATTTGGGGGGAGAAAGTATTTTCAATGGGTTGATTGTGAACTTTTTAAGTAACGGCTTTCTCCAAGTGCTTGTAAGTAAGGTAATGATTATTCCACTGAACCGTATTATTTTACCATATATATGCATTGCATATATTGTATTATTTTGTTTATACTACATATGTATTTTAAGCAGCAGAAGGAATGGAGAGAGAGAAAAAGAGGGAAGCCCCGTATATCGAAGGACAACAGGGAATTCAAAGCAAAAAAAAATTTGAGTTGTTAACTATGGTGTTATGGTTCTTCTGAATTTGTAGTGTTGTTATCTGAATGTTATGTATATCTTTTTTATCTATAAGTACAATATTTTGCAAATGAAGGAAAGGATTCTATTGTGTTTTGTTTTCCAGCTTGGAGCCTCATCCCGCTAATAGGACTCTTGCCATTTATTCCTTAATGAGGAAAATAAGGTTTTTAGCTGTTCTTAGTCAGCTATAATGGCTTTAAATTTATAATAATTATGCTATCTCACACAACATTTTCTGGAAATAAAAATCTTTAAAATACTCACTTCATTGTTTAAGTGGCTTAAAAATCACCAAGTGTATGTTAGTATTGATTCTGTGACTGGGACTGTCACTGGCTTTTTCATTTGTTTATTGACTTCTAATAAATTCCTGCAGAGTTCCTTCATACTTTTATAGCTGGTCTGTCTTAGGTGTAAGTGGATCAGAATGTCCAAGGGCACCTTCACAAAATAGCATAAATTTGCAATACAGACATTATGTGGTGATAAGACAACTTCATAGAAACAGAAAGCATAGTTGAGGAGGAATTGTGTCTCCAGATGTGCGAATGATTTAAAGCCATATACCTGGATCTTGTGGGCAGTTGGTACTCTATTCACTGGCAGCTAAAAACTCCAATCAAAAACCCCCAGGTGATTAATATTTCACTCTGCAAGTTAATATCATCTTGCAAATGCTCAGAAACTTTTCAAAGTACCTATTTTCAAAATATTTTTCAGTAGGAATGGATACTATAAAACTAGTTGTACCAATGCTGTCAACAGTCCATATTTGTATTTCAAAAGGAATCACTGACTCAATAAATATGGTATTGCTAGTATATTTTTAATAAAAGCTTTTAAATATGCCATTCTATCTCCTCCTTTCTTACAGGCCATTAGTTAAGACATACTTTTGTTGTTTCTGAAACACTATAAAGTTATAGGAGAGATTCAGTACCCAATAAGCAATACAAATGTCTAAAAGTATGAAAAAGCTTTTTCATACTTTTTCAGCTGAATAAACAGACATGATTTCCAATTTTTCTAAGTTTTTGAAAGATTAGAAAAACAATTAAGTTATTGCGGATAAAAGGCTGCTGCACAGCAGCTGGGCCATAATATCGATTTGCTAGTGCATAATGGTAAGTGCAAGCAATTCAAGTTTCTTTTCATCTTTCACTGTAGATTGAGGTAACTCCAATTACTTCATTTTTCCTGATGGTCTGATACTACGTATATTAAAATTTACCATTTATAAACTGTTATGTGATAAATTGTTCATGTAGCTAAGCCATGAACTGTGTTCAAGGTCAGGCTGGATGGGGCTTTGAGCATTCTGATCTAGTGAAAGATGTTCCCGCCCATGGTGGTGGGGTTGGACTAGATATCTTTAAAGATCCCTTCCAGCCTAAACCATTCTGTGATTCTGTACAAAGACTGTTGGTTTTAAGTTGCACGCAGTTTTAAAGACACAACCCATGCATGTTATAATCCTCTTATAGTGTAGAAGTCTCTAAGGAGACATAGAATGCATTACACTGTCCTAGAAGGGGTAAAGGAACATTTGTTATGAATAAATCTCAATATTTTTTTCTTTTTTAAGGAAATCATGTTACAGATTTTAAAGCTCTTCAGCTCTATTTAGATTGCTAGCAGCATAAGTGTTCTCATATCAGATATCTCTGATTCCACACAGAAAAAATTGCAAGTCAAAAACAGAATTGTAAATAAATCTAATATTGATGCAGCTCAGCATCTGAATGCAAAATGAAGTTGGGAGACTTTCAGCTTTGTTGTTAAGGTATGTTCTATTTTTAATTAATTTGATTAGAAATGGAGTTCAATAAACACGTTCCATGAAATGTCATGTCATCTAGTTGTTACAGAAACCGACACAAACTGTTGTTCAGGAGATCCAAAAGAAGAGAAGATGGTTTTCCTGGAAATTAAATTTTCATTTTAATTTAATTATTAATAGCATTTATTAAACACCACAAAGTGTGCCACTATGTGTCTGGCTATATCTTCCCTCCAAAATACGTGTATTTCTGTAAAAACTTGAGCAATATTCTTCCCAATGGCATCATGAGGGAGTAAAAGCAGAGACAATTTTTTCCTCACTATTAAAGCCAACCATGTGTTTCCTCAGATATGGCACACAGTTCCTGTGCACAAACGCATGCAGCCTGGGGAACAAATAGGGCTATGACCTCATTTGAGTCATGGAGATGTGACGAGATAACTCAAATGACTGCGGTGTTGTGAGGGACTGCTACAGGCTCTTTAGGAATGACCAGGCAGGATGGTGAGGAAGGGGATCTGCGCTTGATGTGAGAGAGCAGTGGTGACACCTGGAGTTCTGCCTATGGATGGGCGATGAGACACCTGAGAGCTTATCAATCAGGATTAGTTGGTACAGCAACATGGGCAATGTTCTTGTGGACAATGTTCTTCAATTATTCTATTTTTCTTTTTCAGATAAAGTATTTTCTTATTTAGCTCTTCAACTAAGGGCTAATGCTGGTCTTTCTGGGCACCAGTTTCCATTTGGGCACCTGGCTTTAAAAGACGCCTCCACTTACATTCTGTTGTCATGCAAAGTTGCTTATTTTGTTGTTGCAGGTACACAACAAGCTGGATAAAATTTGATTGTACAGACAAAAGGTACTTCATCCCAAATAGCTGCCTGTAGCAATCTGAGCATGGAGAGAAATTCTTCCTAGGCTTATACATCAACCATTCTGAACATGTGACCTAACCAGTCTCTGCATTAGCATTAGCAGGCAGATAGGTGGGTTCATATGGAGAAAGAAGCCTGCCTGAACCCTCAAGGAGAAAAACTAGTGCTTGAATAGTTTTTCATCCCTGCTACTTTAGGTTTGCAAAACCTAAGAGCACATGTATCTCAAAATACCATGTCATGGGGACATAAAAACTTCTTTTCATGTATCCACTATAAAAGTGTAATAGAACATTAGATCTGAGGAAGCTACATTTTGAAATATATTCTTCCACAAGTGAATTCAGACTCTTCTTTGGCAGACTGATTCTCTTTATGACAAAGAGTTTAAGGCACCTTCTTTAGTGTCAGAGCAGAGAATAGTGTCAGTAGTAGCAGAGTGGAGAGGCTTGGAAGAAATGGTATTGAGCGTTATTAAATGTTATACATCAGCTACCACTCATTACCCCAAATTCCATTCAACTTGAATGGTTGTGGAAAACCTTTTTTCCAGGGAATGAAAGAGAAACCACTTGAAGTATAGGAAGCATGCAGTAAGGATCAGGAAGTCACTAGTAAATATCATGTTACCTGTCATACCAGTTGTGATTGTTAGTTTCCCGCTAAAATTAATTCCTCTTATTTCTGATTTTTTTGTGCGTGTTGTTTTTCAGTCTGTTTCTTATTCTGTATATTCTCTGATGATACAGTTACTGTTTTCACAGGTGGTCAAACTGAGCATTCATACTGGACTTGCGTCATTTCAGCTAGTACTTATACTAGAGGAAAATAGCATTGACCATTGGTTCAGATCTTTTCTGGTGATAAGGACGCAGAATACCATAATGCTTGATACCACCTGTTTTTATTCTCTAGGCACCCTGGGCCTATGCAAAAGCCATTTGGAAAAGTACAAGAAGTAATATGGGTCAGCAGCTGCCTCACATAAACAGAAAGATTGCTGGAATCGAGAGCAAAGAGTAGCATACTGCAACGGTCTTGTTTCCAAGTTTCTGCAGCTGAGTGATTTTTGAGGTTATTTGATATTTATAGGCACTGTTTCTTACAGTATGATTGGATGCTATGATACACTATTGTGGCTTTATTGAAACCAAATATGTGTTTTGTTTGCTTTGCATTTTAATATTACATCAGGTTTTTGTTCTCAAGAGAAACAGAATGCAGGAACAGGGCAACTGCAAATAGTAATTACATTTTTGGCAAAAGAAATCCGATCTACTTGGAGGTTTTTTGGGGGATGATCACCTTAACTTGCTAAAATGTCATAATTCTAATCCACGACCAAGAGGTAGCATCATAAGTGAATCCTTCCGTAACCATAACCACATGCGTCTTTGAATTTGTCATTGGGGAAGAATTTTTTAACACATTCCACATGCAGTCCTACAGCATGTGCTCCAGCTTAGCCCTCAAATGGACTTTCCATAGGTCACAACATTATTCTTTGGGATATAACTCAAGATTTAACCAGATCCTTTATGATTTTACACCTCTGTTTCATATCAGGTTATATCCCTTTCATATTGCCATGATAAGGGGGAAATTATTTTTGCCAGATTTAACTAAGTCCATCATAACTGAGCAATCCCATGACATGTGCCTAAGTCATTGGAAAGAATTATGGTGCTATGAGGCAGGATTTGTATTATTCTAAAGCTAAAGCTGAAGAAAATGATTGAAATACAGGAAAAAAATGTCTTGTTCCATCTGACAAAGAACATACATATAATATCGACCTCAAGATATTAAGCATTGGAGATATTTGAGAAGAGCAGCAGTTTAGGGTAGACTTTGGTACACATCTGCTCTGTGCTTCCATTGCAGATATGAATATGCAAAATGCCTATACAAGTAAACAAGCCATTCGGGTCCCATTCCCACGTGGGATGCAACTCACTCAAAAGTAACATTCTTGACTCATCTTTGCAATGTTTGTAGTGTTCTTCTTTATTTAGACCATAAACTTTTGGTAGCAAGAAATATCTGTGGCAGTAGGATTTTAGCCTCACCTGGGCCTGAAGGCACCATCTGTGACAGAAGCAACCAATAACACACTCCATTCAGAACCAGTGACTACAGGGAGATGGAAAATGAGCACATTTTGACATGGAAATCTTCCCTGACTTATTGTATATCTAATGTGTGTGCTATTTTCTACATCTTGGAAAAATCTGTGTTTCTTCAAATATTTTCAGCGGACTGAAAGGATGGAAACAAGTAAATGAGTATTAATTTATGTGGAGCTTAGGGAACATTTTACTTCTGTTTATTTGTTTGCCTAGCTTTGGTCTACTGTGTTCCCAAAAGCACAGTGGAAATGATTTCAAAGACTCAATGAGAGACAATAAAATTAACTTCTGGGCTGGTGATAGCACCTCTAACTTTCACTGAAGAATTCAATAGAAGTTGCAGGTGCTCAGCACCAATTTGGATTAGTCACTAAGAACATGCATGGCAAATCTTACTTTAAGGTGAAGTGGCCAAGTAACAAATCCCTTTATAAAAAATATGAAAGAAGCTTAATGATGGTGGAATGAATGCTGTTGTTGTTATAAAACTTTATGCTTCTTTGCAGATTGATGTACACACTTAAGGCAAAATGTGTTCTTATATTTGCCAAATAACATGGTTTTGTGATGGCAGATCCATATTTAGTTATTAATCATTCATATCCCTTTGGATTGATACTAGTTAAATCCACCTCTCTAGAGGTGGATTACACGATTAATCCTTTTTACCTGTGATTTAACTCATTTCCCTTTCACTTAACAAAATGCCCTCACCAATAACAATGCCATGTTAAAACATATAATGATACTTCTACTTTTCCAGTGAATTAGTCTAACTAGCCTATTATGTTAATACAGGAGTTATTAAGTCACTCATTAATTCTGTCTGAAAGTATGACACCCAAGGAAGCAATTTGTGTTTGGTATAATTGCCGTCATTTGAAAAGCCATTTTTATGAAGCAAATTATTTTTTAACACATTCACTTCCTTATTATCAATCTCGTAACCGATACCATTTTCTACCTGCTCAGCAATCTCATCTCCTGGGTTCAAGATTAAATCATGCTGAGTTATCACCTAACGCCTTTCCTTGATCTATACCTTGCTTTCTAGTATTAAATCAGCCTGTAAGCCAATATACCATTTGCATGTCCTTGCTGTGCCAGATAGCACGGCAATCTTAATGTTTTAAAAACATAAAATCATTCAGCACCAATTACAGAGTTGCAGAGGTGCTGTTAGGTAGCTGTGACTGATCAATAAAGACTTTCTGTCTGGAGTTCCCTGATGAGAGAAATATCTTGGCTCTTGACCTTGCACTTTACACTTCATTCTGTGATATATTATATGTCAAGATATAGCAGATGGTGAGGGATGCAGTGGGAGGTGACTACATTACACCCTGTTCCCGGCTGCCTTTGACTTTAACTGCAGCACTTACATTACTCTGCCTTTGACTCATCAGCTTGAGAATTGAAATGTTGTGACTGGCTCTGTTTCACCTCTGACCATCATTTCTTGCATTAAACTCACTTCTCTTTCTGTCTTTTTCTGCTTTCCTTTCACACAGCATTTCCCCACCACATTTTCTTTCTTCTATTAATACATATTCCAGTTTATTCTCCCTCAAGGGGATTTTCTTTTTTGTGAAGTTTGATTCTTTTGGTGGTTCTTCAGAGAAACCATTCTCAGTAATGGAGAAGGGGCAAGTCACAGATTAGCACTAGGCAGATGGCCCAGCAAGACAAGCAAGAGTGATAATTAAAACAAAACAAAGCAAGTCCATAATGTCTTTTTCCGGTATGCTTTGTCCCCTGCAGTCGAAAAAAGGGAACTGCAGACCAATTTTTCATAGTCATAACTGCAAGTTAAATGAAGGATACAGAGTAAACAACAGATATTATTTTCAGGACCATATGGATTGAGCACAGGTACCCCTTTTATTTAGAGTTTAAAATAGATGATGCTGCAGCTGTTAATGAGACTGAGATGCTGCTATTTTAGTAAAAGTGCCTGAATGGCGCAAATTGTATTAGGTGTAAATTACTGTTTTCAAAGATGACACTATTGTTACACTGCTGTTTTCTAAAAATTAAGTCTGTCTTTCTCTTCCCATTCATCATAACTGGGTAAGTAACCAAATGAAATTCATTAAACCTGCTACAGGGTGAGGGTTTGCAAAACAAAGTCCTAGGATTTGGCTATGCTACCTCCAGTAACATCATTGCAACTGCATGGCTAAATCCCCAATTATCACTTAGAAAATGTACTAGCTGGTGTCAGACTTATTAGCATGATTATACATGAGGTGCTGAAGAGGGAAGATAATCATACCATTGCATAATTGTTTTTCTCTAATATGGATAGCACCGGGTTTCAAGTCAGACATTGAGCGAATGCCTGATGTATCCCTATTTAAAAGGAAAGTAAAGCTTCAGTAAGTTGATACTCATACTGTTGTTTCACAGTTTTTAGAAGAATTAGAAGAATTAGAAATACAGTTCTAGCAGTGCTGCTAAACACAGATAGGCTTCAATATCTGAAAAAGAAGAAGAAGAAAAAAAAAAAGGCATAACACAGCGTTTTGACTACCAAGTTTAGAAAATCCCTATAATGCCCTCAACAAGCAAGAAGTGTGGGATATAGTTTAAAATGATGAAATCTGTAGCAGGAGGGGAGAAAAGAGACTGTAACAAAACTGATCCCTATTTAACTAGAGGATTTATAATTTACTTTGATTTGTGTAGGCGAAGTGGAGACCGTGCTGAAACACCTGGAGGAGAACATCAGTTCAGTTTACATAATTTGAAAATCAGCCACTGTCCAAAATTGTGACAAATGTATGACTCCGTTTGCTTCCATTCACAAAGAATTACATAGCTCATTCTTCATAAATGTCCTTGCAGGTAACAGATACCTGTGAAAACATGCATGAGTCCACAAAAAATCTGAACTGAATACCTGAAAATTAATTGCAGAAGTTTGAGAAGAAATATCTGAGATTTTTTCATCTTTGAAGAAGAAATCTCATGCATCCCATCAGAAATAGGTGCAATCCTGTATTCTTAAACTGACCTAGAAAAACAGAGCAGAAAACGTAAAATCCTACCCCCTTAAAGTCAAGAGTAAACCCATCTTGACTGTGTTGGAACCAATATTTCCCAGTGATTATATGAAAACCACATTATGCAAAGCAAGTAATATGTGTACATTGAAGCAGGGACACAATTTACTGACAAAACTAGCTACAAGTAATCATGGGCTAATCACAGGTAACAAATATCTGTAAGAAAAGGAAGAGCAAATGAATAAAAATTATTCACTACCCAGCCAATGACTTATATTCATAATTAATGCTCTCTGGAACAAGGTCTGCCAGAAGGAATACAAAAAATCTTTCTCAGTTCTGAAATTTAAACATAAAAGTAAACTTTTTGTTAAAAACCAGGGGTTCTTTTCTCCCATAAAAAAATTACACTTTTCTCACTTCAAAAGTGTGTTTCCATTATCAAACAGATTCTGGAAAACAAGAATTTGCATTCATTGAATATAAATGTCCCACAGATTTCACTGGGACTATCCATAGAATATGCTGTTTCAAAAAAAAAAAAAAAAAGTGAGATTGACAAAGAAAATATTTTAAGTATGTTTAATTATTATCTGATTCTCTCCTTGACTTTTTTGCTAGTAACATTTTTAATTGTCTAGACATTCAAGATTTTCTTTGAATATAGAAAATAGATGTGATATAATGATTTAAAAGATGAGACCACTATGGCGATAACAATGTATTTTCACCTAGCATGCTGATATTATTCTCACAGGAGACAATGATTTGTTGTACACACTTACTTGTTTGTCTGCTTTATATTCGACCATACCCAATTAACCCTTGAAAAATATACGATCCCCAGGGCTTCTTTTAAGATGTACTTCCAACCTGTGAAGTCTAGGTAGCCTTAGCAAATTATAGGAACATTCATGACATTTACTAACAAGCAAAATCAGAACTGCAACAGGGATGTATGTGATTCCACACACTTCACCTTGAAGAAGCACATCACCTTGGAATGAAAGTTGACTTTTAAATGAACTTAAGCAGCACTTGATCTTGTTTTGACAGCTTGTCTTTGATAGCATGCACGTATATATCCTTCAGGAAGTTAATGTAGGGTACTTTCAGGTAAGCAGTGAATTTAATATATTGGAATTATCCTTCCTTAAGGATCTGGCTTGCAAAATTAATCTCCAGTCACTTATAAAAGCTTTTGCTTTAGGCACTAAAATCATGTGACCTAACAGCCAACTTAAACTTTAAAAAAAATAATTACAGAAAGAAAATGTAGCATTTCTGATTGCAGTGAGTGCACAAGAAGATTTCTCATTGATTTCATTAGAAGTAAGCTTAGGTGCTTTGTGATCAGTACATCTCAAAGGGAATATATTCCAAACTCAAATTGGGAGTTATTATTTCTACATATGTTTGAGGACTAGGCCTTTTGGATTGAGGTGACTCTGCTTATGACCTTACACATATTGTTTTGAGCCAGCTTGAACAAACTAAGCAAAAGGTCTTTATACCACATATTCTGTTTGAATGAAAATAAACTTGAAGAGATAAATTTACTCTGATTCATGTCACAGAAAAATAAATAATTGCTGATCTAACAAAAGTACTGGTGCTGTTAAAGGATTTTCAAAGAGTGTATGTATGTCTTCTAAGAGGCAAGTTATCTCTAGTATTTCTTCTCTTCTTTAGCACAGGTTTTGATACTAGACTTTTTTTTTTAAAAGCAGTCATAACAGATATTTTTGCCAGTACTTGTCATTCTGTTTTAAGATGGCCACTGTTTTAAGACAGTTGCTTCAGCACATGATGCTTTATTGTACATGGATGAAGCTTTTCAAATTAATCATTGCCGACATTTGAGAGGAGAAAAAAAAACCCTCATCTAATTAATTCTCAAAATAGCGAGCCTTTAAGGAACTGGCATGTATTTAAAATACTTTTGCTTATGAAATGCAATCCAGGGCCAAAACTAGGGTGTAATAAATTGTTAACCGTGCAAAGCAGGCTTGTTTTCCCTTTCACTGCTTTAAACTGTTAGAGTGGGATCAATCTCTGCCCTGTTTTGCTAGTAATTTATTTTTAATAATACAAGAAATGTTCCCTTAAGTCTCCGATGCAGATTTTCTGAAGTCGAGGAAGAAAGTTAATTTGAACACATCTGCACCATCAAACATAATTGCTTCATAACACACTTGCATGCTGATTCAGTACATCATTCTGTCATTCCATTTATGTGAAATAGATTGTAGCGTACTATGCAACAGCAAGTTATAGGAATGGACATTTGCAGCAGGGGAAAATTCAGAAAGATTTCCAAGTAATTACAAAGATCGATAGACAGATTAAAAACTTATTTTGTGTAAAACAAACAGAAGTTTTTAAAATAAATGAAATAAAAATATGATTAAAATAGTTAAAGTTCAGTTAAAATTGATTCAAGAAATGTCAGCTGCTGGATGCATATATTTGTAAGACTTCTTTGTGTTTCTCTATGTTTGGGGATAATATTTCTGCTGAAGGTCAGATTGAGCCTAGCTTGAGAGAAAATGTAGATATTAGAAAACATTTTTTCCCTTGCAATTCATTATTATTCCTTTCTTCCTTGAATATAGATGCTGATTGATCGACCCTGAAGGGACAGGCTTATTATCTTCTGCTGTACACACCTGACATGTACTATGGACTACAAGTGAATGGATGCAGCAGAGAATTTATCATGATCCAAGTTCTACATAGCACAGTCCTTGCTAGAGATTCTTTACATACAAATTCCCAGAGGAATTAATTAAGGCTCCAACATAAATGTAACTTTTTCTTGTCTTTTACTATGTCCTTGATAATTCTTTCAGATATTAATTTTTACATCCTATGCTCCACTTGCATTTTCCAGGTACAGCATGATAATATTGTTTGGTTTGATATCATGAGCTGACCTTTAATAACAGAAGATTATTGTTTCCATCAGAAATAATTGCTATTTGGATGCTGCAATGCCATAGAATTGCACAGTCCCTTCAAAGTGCAGGAGGTTATCCCCGGCACTGCTGCAAACGGCGTCAGGATTCCCAGACGTTTAAGTGAATGTGACATGGATTGCTCCTCATGGTTTGAACTCTCTTAAGCACAGATGGAATGAGCTGGTTCAGTGAGCACGAGTTACCTGTAACTGTGCAGGCTGCTGGAAACCTCGTCCGGGCTTGATAAGTCATAAAAGTATGACAGTGAAGCTGCCCAGGGTGTCAGTCCATCCAGGGAGGTCTGTACTGATAAGTGGACGCAGAGGAGTTTGACTCTAATATTGGGCAAGAGCTGACTCTTGACTGTGTTGTTCTGTAGAAAACAAGTTGCAATTTTAAAAGCATAGGCTTCCAGCTGGGTCTACCTATTTGAACAACAGACGTTTTTATGACTCATGTAGCCAGTTGGGGTTTACCAATATTTTACAGGGTTATAGGTAACTAAAGATCACCGAGCCATCTGTGCTTAGCACGTTTTAATGGGATCAACCGGTTCAATGAACCTGTATACTGTATTTGAAAAGCCTCTAGCCAGTTACCTAACTAAAGGCATGAAGGAAGAAATACAGAAAGGCTACATATTGAATTATTTTCTACTCTGTGATTCAATCCAATACCTGAACCTCCCATTTCCTGGTTTTCTTGAATGGCAGAATATGTTTCTATAAGATATGAGACTAGGTAGAGAAAAAATAGGAAACCTATTAAACCTTTCTCAGAAAAATAACTCAGAATAGTAGGTGGAAAAAGATTACATCATAAAATCTCAATATCCACCATTTTAGAAAGTTAAAATAGAACACCTAGGCTTATATACTTTAGCACCTTTTATGCAAGAAATTAACTTCTAGAGAAAAAGAATTCTGAAAGATCTCTCTTAGGACACACATATGTCTTTAGAAAGACCATACTGAAGAACTTTTCAAAAATGTAGGCTTTTCCTAAGTATCACAGTTGTGAGTCTTGTGGTAGCAACATCCGTTGCAGGCTATAAATGACTTTAGTTCACAGAGGAGCATGGGTCAAGCCAGTAGATAACTTTAACATCAACT
>VXBO01003086.1:79382-104043 GCA_013400135.1 Rhinoptilus africanus | reverse complement strand
CGGGACTCTTTAGAAGTGGAAAAACCCAATACACCAGATTCCAAAGCATGAAGATAAACCCCTAAACTAGGTTCAGTTGCCATAAAAAGATGGAGGTCCAGCAAAGAAATCTTTTATCAGACATCGGACAAACTCAGTGCAGGACCCTTATTACCTGTTTGAAAGAATCAAACTCTCTAAGAACAAACACTAAGATGGAGATGATAGAATATGATTTATTTTTAAGAGTTCTTTTACACAATTTTGTATATTGATATTCAGTATTATCAAAATCCTTGCTTTTACCTTTCATTAACTTACTGGTATCTTTTGATGCTGTATTGCTTGAACATAAAGATCCTTACATGTAAGTGTGTATATTTATATAAATAGTGGAATTTTCACAGCCAGGTTCTGACTGCTGTATTGCACTGACTGCGCTGTAACAATTAGTGTTGAGAAATACATCCTTGGAAACTAAGCACTTACTATCCACCCATTTAAAACTCAAAATAACTGAGTAAAGCTATGAAATCTTAAGGAAAGGCAGATTCCTTTCATCGAGACTTACTCCTTTGAATTACCAGGTGAACTCTACAAACTAAACACAAAAGGCTGAAGAAGGTGGATTGCACAGCAATATCTGGTATTAATGATTGAGTTCAGCTCTGGCAAAAAAACACCGTGTGGATAATGACACCTTTTTATAGATTGCTTTTCCTGATACTGACCTGTCCTTGTGCACCCTAGATAACAGAGTTACAATATCTAACACCCACACTCACTCACACTAATGTAACCGTCTAATCTGCACTTTGAATAGCTTCTCCTCAGAACTGCAGTCAAAGAGTGCATGCTATACTGCATATATTCTTTGTGCCACAACCATTCAATTATTTTTTTACTCACTTTTTTCCTGATAGAACCGTGACCACTTCTTTGTTTGTCTGATTTTTCTTCTGAAATTAGGCCTATACAGATGGTAAAGGAAAAAAATGAAATGAAAATAAACAATAAAGTGGGGGAAAAATACTCTGACAGCAACTCTTCAGATATTCTGCACTTGAATATCACGTCCTAGCACTCAGATTTAATTCACTGTAACTAAATTTGTGTTCTCCTGGTGTACACTGGAGGAAAAATCAGGACCTTGGAGACAATCTAAAGCACATCAATCAATATTTGCAACTTTAAAAGTCCTTAAATGGATTCAGTGAACTTAATTTTCTTCTATAAAGCTTCTGTTGGCACAATTTGCAGCATAGCTTTCTAACTACTGATACATTATGTTGCTGGCATGGATCTGTAATTTTTCATTAGCTAGTGATTCAATATTCCCAGTTTTCTTTACACCAAAATAGAAGGGATGTTCTTCAGTTATTGCACTGGAAAATACTCCTGGGTATATTGTACCTAAGGGGAACAAAATCATTATATAGCAGCACAGTATAAAACTGCAGTTACTCCAAGCTTACAATTATATTTTGAGATATTAAAGTTTGCTGTTTTGATGATGGCCCTATTTTTATTTTTAACAGATAGATTGACATGAACCATTTCATAATAATATGGAAGATACTCAGTTCACATTCCTCATTTGTATTGATTTTGCAGTGACTCTTCAAAGGAGATCAAATATAATAAAAGGAAGATGCTAAACAATATTAAAGTTCATACTCATTCTGGATATTTGCCAAGTGTAACTCCAAAATGCTAATATTTTTAGTAGAAAATTGTCTTTTTCATCTAAAATATAATCTCACACAAAATATATCAGGTGTATCCTTAGATCATCATGTGTTTAGTAGACAGAGGAATGGGAGGGATCAAAATCTTTTCAGAAACCAGGAAAAAAACCCCCAAATATAGCAGGCTGAATGAAGCTGAAGCTTTTAAAAACTGCTAGAGGTGAATGTGTATGTACATAAATATACATTTTATGAAACTCTGACGGATTCTATGAAACTCTGAGGGACTTGAGACTACTGCTGTGGTTCTTAGTAACCCCTCACAGAGATTGTAGCCATGTTAAATGGGTTTGATGCTTGATGCTTGATGGTAAGATGGTGCTACTTTCCTGAAAGTCTAAAAAAGTTGAGGTTGTTGGAGAAGGCTCCAAGGTGATCTTATTGCAGCCTTTCAATATTTAAAAGGGGTTTATAAAAAAGATGAGAAAGTTTTTGGCAGAGCCTGTTGCAATAGGACAAAGGGTAATGGTTCTAGACTAAAAGAGGGTAAATTTAGACTAGATAAAAGGGATGGCATTTTTTATGATGAGTGTGGTGAAACACTGGCACAGGTTGCCCAGAGAGGTGGTAGATGCCCCATCCCTGGAAACATTCAAGGTCGGGTTGGACACTGAGCGACCAGATCTAGTTGAAGATGTCCCTGCTTGTTGCAGGGAGGTTGGGTGNAAACCTCCGTCCTTACCCCCTCTGCCAGCGCTCCCTCCGGCGGGACCCCCGCACCGCAGCGCTGGGAGCCGGGGTCTGCCCCCTCCTCCTCTGCGTCTCCTCGCTTATACCCGCGCTTTCAGACCGCTGACCCCCTCACCTGCTCCCGGTGATGCTTATCTGGCTCTCTTTTGTCTCGCCTGTGCACAGGGGGAGGGGGGCCCGCCTGCCCATCGCCCCCGTCCCGAGTGCTCACCCACTCTTTTAGCATGCTTATACTCAGGCTAAAGGCAAGCCATTAATAATTATCCGTAAGGCAGTGGCTTCTGTCTTTGCTACGGAACTGTTTATCTTAAAAGAAACTTCAGATGCTATGGGCCACTTGGAGCGGCTAATTACTGGCGTCACATAAAACAAATCCGCATCCTGTGACTGAATGCCCAGTGCTAGGGCTGAAAGGAGAGAAGATGCTTATCTCAAGATGTGTCCCTTTTCTTCCCTTAATGCATTCCCACCCCCATTCCACCACCTTACATGAAAATACCTCCCATCATCCGAATGCATTCACCTCCCCAGTCATGCTGTGGCTTCTAAATTTAAAGGAAAAACCCGTCTCTTCCTGATGCAGCTGTTCCATTTTTTTGTAAATGGCTTAGATACTATGGAAGAATAACCTTATGCAGGTTGGTGGTATGGCTTTTATTGAAGAAACTCACCTGGGGTGTTGGCCTTACAAGGAAGGAAAAGCCCCAGCTCATAATAGCTGTAACAGCTACTGATTAGGCTACTCTTTATGAAGCTGAGAGTCTCCAGCTCCGGCACAGTTCTGAACAAGATAATAGTAAAATCTCAATTCAAGTTTCCTACAGCCCAGCAAGTGCCTCATCATTAAACTCTTAAGGTATACAGAGAAATATCTATTTTATCAATGGCAGTTAAGTCCTATACTGAGTTTAGTAATTTAAAAAAATGTATCTCCTTTCTTAAAAAAAGAATAACTGTGAAATAACATTTCAACTTGACATGCCGTATTTTTTTTCCCAAAACAAATAAACAAACAAAAATTATTTGTGTATCTGTTTCCAAATGTGTCAGGGAAGAAGTAATTACCAAAGTACATGTTAAACTCAGCATCTTCCTATTAGAAATTTTAAAGCAGTTTTTGACCATCTATATTTTTGTGTAGCAAAGTATTATTTCCTGTTAGAACATTTGGCAGCCTAAGAATGGGATTGAGGCAATAGTTCCCACTTTTGTTAGTTTGTTTGAGGGTCTGTTAATCACTCAGAAATACGCAGTCACCTGTTTAGATGATGAGTTTGTCTCGCTGTCATACACTTGTACCCAAGACAGCATGACCCAACAATAGCTCTGGTTTATTTGATTTGGTTTTGACTCAGGATGTTAAGATTTTGCTCTGAAACCTGAAGATGCAGAATATGAGATTCAGGGAGGAGATGAAAAAAATACCAGATGATGAATGAATTTGCAGCCACGTTTTTAAGCTAGGTCTGCTGCCATTTATCAAATTTATTATTGTTTTTATCCTCTAGATGATCATCATAAAATGAATAAAAATATTGGAATGCAAGGATACGATATTCTCTGATGAGATGACTGGCTTGGCTAATGAGGGGAAAGCAGTAGATGTTGCTTATCCTGACTACGGCTTTTGATGCTGTCTCCCATAACATCTTCATAGACAAGCTGACTAAATATCAGGATATCAGGAGGAATTTTTTTACTGTGAGAGTGACAGAGCACTGGAACAGGCTGCCCAGAGAGGTTGTGGAGTCTCCTTCACTGGAGACATTCAAAACCCGCCTGGACGCGTTCCTGGGTGATGTGCTCTAGGTGACCCTGCTCTGGCAGGGGGGTTGGACTAGATGATCTTTCGAGGTCCCTTCCAACCCTGTGATTCTATGATTCTATGATTCTATGATTCTATGATTCTATGATTCTATGATTCTATGATTCTAAAAATGGGATAGCGGATGGCTAGGTGGATCAAATACTGCATGAACTGCTGGGCTCAAAGGTTGTGATCAACAGGAGAAAGTCTACATGGAGGCCAGTCACCAGTGGTATACCCCAAGGGTTGACTCTGTGTCCAGTGCTGTTTAACCCCCTCCTTAGTGACCTGGATGATGGGGCAGAGTGCACCCACAACAAGTTTGCTGATGATATAGAATTGGGAGAAATGTTTGATGCACCAGATGGTTTTGTTGCTATTNTGATTCTATGATTCTATGATTCTATGATTCTATGATTCTATGATTCTAAAAATGGGATAGCGGATGGCTAGGTGGATCAAATACTGCATGAACTGCTGGGCTCAAAGGTTGTGATCAACAGGAGAAAGTCTACATGGAGGCCAGTCACCAGTGGTATACCCCAAGGGTTGACACTGGGTCCAGTACTATTTAACCCCCTCCTTAGTGACCTGGATGATGGGGCAGAGTGCACCCACAACAAGTTTGCTGATGATATAGAATTGGGAGAAATGTTTGATGCACCAGATGGTTTTGTTGCTATTCTGAGGGACCTTGACAGGCTGGAAAAATGGGCAGACAGGAAACTCATAAAGCTGAAAAAAGGGAAATGCCAAGTCCTGTACTTGCAGAGGAATAAGCCCATGCACCAGTTGGAAAGCACCGGCTGGAAAGCAGCTTGGCAGAACAGGACCTGAGGTTCTGGCACACAACAAGTTGAACATGTTCTCTTGTTGCAAAGGTGGCCAACAACCTCCTGGTCTGCATTAGGCAGAGCATTGCCAGCAGGTTGAGGGAAGGGATCCTTCCCCTCTACTCAGCCCTCATGGGACACACCTGGAATGTGTCTCTGGGCTCCCCAGTACAAGACGCATATAGACGTAGTGGAGCAAGTCCAGTGAAGAACCACAAAGATGATGAAGGGACTGGAGTATCTTTCATATGAGAAGAGGCTGAGAGAGGTGAGACTCTTCAGCCAGGAGAAGAAAATGCTCCGCGGAAATCTTATTAACGTGCATAAATGCATGCTGGGAGGGTGCAAAGAGATGGACCACTCTTCTCAGGGTGCTTCAGTGGCATAAAAGGAATTGGGTACAAGTTGAAATACAGGAGATTTCATCTGAACATAAGAAAAACTTCTTTATTGTAACAGTGGATGAACACTGGCACAGGTTGCCCAGAGAGGCTACTTTATATCCTTGGAGATATTCAAAACCGATATCGACCCTGGGCAACTTTCTGTAGCTGACTCTGAGCAAGGGTATTCGACTACCCGGACTTTGTGCCCAGTCAAGTTGAAATTCAGGAAATTCTGCCTGAACATAAGAAAAACTTATTTGCTATGTGGATTGAAAAGCACTGGAACACTCTGATCTCCTCATCCTTTTCTAAAAACTGTGACCCGTTCAGCTTCTTTGTCCTCTGATTGCAAAATTGATTATTTCCACTTATGCGTAGTAGTCTACTCTGTTTTGAAATTCACCTTCGTTATTTTTTCAGAACATTTCTTCAAGCTGACAGAAAAGAATAATTTTGAATTCTTTTCCTTTAATGTTCTAGCATGTCTGCTTATCTTTTTGTTATGCACAAATCAAATTAGCCTATTTTATCACCCACGTCATTAATGAAAATACTGAATAGAACCAGTCCCTGGAAACACTTTTGAAAATACATCTCAAAATATCCCTTCCTGTCAGCAACAAGATAATGATAACTACTCTTGTGCAGAGTTATGCAATGTCTTATGGTTACATGGAAAGTAATCTCTTGTCACTGTTGTTGTCTTTTGGAATTTCATTTTTCAGCTTGTCTATTCTAACTTTGCCAGGATTTTACAGAGAAAGGAAATACTGTCTATTATGCACCTCAGCAAGATCAAGAGGCAATAAATATAGGCTATGCTATGCAGCTTTTCAGAACGTCCATCTCTCTTCTATCAATGACATCCAAATCCAAGTGTATTCCAATCTTCTGAACACTGTGTGCTTCGAAGGTACCTGTGTATTTCATAGAATCATAGAATGGTTTACGTTGGAAGAAACCTTAAAGATCATCTAGTTCCAAGCCTCCTGCCCTGGTCAGGGACAACTCCCACTATACCAGGTAAACAACACATACATGTATAGGAGTAACAATACTTCTAACCAGAACTTTGTGTTTCACTTTAGTAAATCTATATTCAAATTTGCTAAAATACCTTCACATTTTTCATTAAAAAAATAGGGTGTTTTCTAATTTCAGCCGCTACAGGGAAATGCATTTAATTTATATTTTTCACAAATTAGCACACATAACAGTTAACTCATTTCACTCTTTCTAATTTCAATCTATAACAGAAATTGTCACTTTCTCAACTGTGATTAATTACTTTCATATCAATCACTACCTAGAACTGAAAGTTTGTAATGTAAAAGCAATGTCTCCCAATGAGGTTTTATTGCAAGTATTTGTGAGATCATATTTCTTGTAGTAGTGTAAGTGATTGATTTTCTTGAAGTGTCAACTTTCTCATGCAATCTTCTGGAAAAATACCTTCACTGTATAAATATCAGTAGGAAGATAAGTCATGTCTTCTCATCTGTACTAGTATTATGAAGGGGTTTTTTCCTGATAGATTAGTCAGGAGTTAAACTATACTGAACAAATAAGACAGACAAATATCAATTGTATTTTAGCTCCCTCTTCAGATGCACACTTGTTTTCATCATTTTGTACCTTGAAAAGTCAAACACTCAGATTTTTCATTACCCTATAAAGAAGCAGCATCTGATTTTTATGAGACAAAAAAAACCCCAAACTAAAACCATGGGATATAATATGGGAAATGAATGAGCTTATTATTTTGTGTTTAAAAATGAAATATAGCTAATAATGGCCAGAATTGTTTATACATGTATCTGATGAATTTTCTATTTTTGTTACAGAGATATAGGTTTATTTTTAAACTCAACCAAGAAAAAGCAATACATAGCAGGCATCCAAAAAACAGAGAAAGTGCATCAGGTAGAAGCATGTTACCTTCACAAGGAATGCACAGCAGATGCAAAAGGACTGTGGTTCTGAGCACCCGAAATACAAGTTCCAGCTCATTAGAACACTGAAAACGCCTTTTTTGTCTTTACAACTAAGACCTTATTGTAATTTTTTTATTACTTGAACGTACTTCAGACACCATAGTTTCTATATAAAATTGCTTCCCCTCAGAAACATTTAATTTTTATGCAAGAAACTGAAAGAAAAAAAAAAATCATAGCTTTTATCATTGAAGAAGATGGGCATAAAATTGTGCTCCTGCAATGTTCAATGATTCTGGTTTTTTTATTTTTGAAACATTTACATTATTTTGCCTACCACAGTTACTGAAGTTAACAGTCTGTAATGGAACATTAATCTTTTGGTTTTATCTTACCATTGATCACCGTAGCACACAAAAGCAGCAGCAGGTTCTGCTACACACATAGAACATTTCCTGGTGTACTGGGTCTGGTTGGGATGTTATTTTTTTCCATAGCAGCCCATATGGTGCTATGGTTTAGATGTGTGATCAAACCAGTGTTGGTAACACATCAATGTTTTAGCTGTTGCTGAGCAGTGCTTACACAGTGTCAAAACCTTCTCTGTTTCTCAGGCTGCCCCATCAGTAAGTAGGCTGGGGGTGGGCAAGACCATGGCAGGGGACACAGGCAGGACAGCTGACCCAAACTGACTAAAGGGATGTTCCATGCTACGTGACATCATGCTCAGCCATAAACTTGGCGAAGGAGGAAGTTTTTCCAAAGTAGCCTTTGTCTGGAGCCTGGTAGGGCAACGGTCATCTGGTGGGAGGTGTTCTTCCACTACAGTTCATGTCACGCTTTTCCAGTGGGATTTTAGGTTATGGCTCTGTGTAGTCTAACCATACAAAAGGCATTAACACTTCAGTGTACTAGTTGCTTTCTCATATTGTGAGCACTAGCTGTAACAGACAACCCTTGTACACAGTCTGAGGTTCTCAGACTTGATTCAGCATCTTCTTTGCACCTTCTGAAATGTGTGAATTTAGTGTCACTGAGTTTTAAAGTTTTCTTTCCTCATTTGAACAAACCTGAAACATCTTATTCCTTAATCTTTACATCACACTTTACTGACTGCAAGAAATGCTCCTTATCCAATAACAACAGCTCAAGCAGTGAACGATACGAAGAACATTTTATTTGAACATTCTTGCAAGAACAGGTGACCTAGCAAGTAGGCACAATTTTGGTTCTTGAAACATACCTTCTTATTTCCTAATCCCCAGCCAAATTTTTCCTCCCCAGTTTCCCATTGGTTATGTACTCCAGGGTTCACAGTCTGTCCAGAGCACCTAAAATCCTTCCCGGATGTCCTGCCTCTGTTTACTTCTTCTTATGCTACAATTAAAGGGATTATCTGACTAGTTTATTTCTTTCCTTTTTGGTAAAATTGCCCAATGTCATTAGCCCTGGTTAAATGTTTGACTACCCTTCTAGACACTAATCCAGTATGAATCGGTTTGTCCTTTTGTCTGTGTGATAAGAGATGTTCTACAAGCCTTTGCTGGAGCCTCTTTGTCTTAAGTCATTCCCATATCATGTCACCTCTGATGGAAATGGCTTTTCTCCTCTGCAAAAGCAATACCTGCCTTTCTTACACTGACCCTTTCAAATTAGTCTTGTGACTCTTTGTTCTTAGTAGGACAATCTTTAAAACAGCTCTGTTGAACCACAGATTGTCTCTATGTCTAAGCAAAATACATCAGTAAGATGTGACATTATTTGTATCTTTATTGCACCATTTATGCCAGTTCTGGACTCTGTCTTTGGTAGCTTTTCTCCTCAATGTAATTTCTGATAATAACTATTGAAGTGTATTAAATTATTTCAAATGAATTTATAGTCTTCAAAGTGCCGTAGCTCTCTGTAGTTCAGAAGCCTAAACACGATCATGAACTGTGAAGCAGGCTTCTTTCAAGCAGCATAGGTACTGGTACCCATTTTTTATACAAACTTGACATGCAAGACACGCTCAAAAATAACAAGAAAAAATAGTTTTGATTAATGCTTTTTTGGTCTTTGTTATTAGAATCTGAATTATTATTTTCTAATAGTCTATTTTAATTTTGATGTTCCCTTTGTAAGCATGTGCACAGTTTTTTGAAATTGGATAACACATTTCTCATCTGACATGTACAAGGGAATTTGTGTAGTAATGTTCTATTGAAATTAACAGATTTCCATAGAAATCAAAATATAAGATCACCTGCATGCATTGCACTTCAAGAACCTAAATCATTATTTGGTTTTCATCCAATTACTCAACAGATCTTTTCAATGAATGAGTCTTATTTGGTGAATACCACAGTCATATTATTCTCATTTAATTTTGTTTATTTTACCTGGTTTTATACCTCAGGTTAGTATAAGTTTACATTGGCTTAGAATTTTTTGCCATCTTGCAGAAAGAAGCTCAAGATGAGTTTGAACAGAAATTTTTCCAATTACTTTTTCAGTTGGTGACAAACTAAGTGGGAGAACTAGTCCAAAGGACTACACGTTTTTGCAGAGGTCAGTGTCACAGAAAGTTTTTCTCTCTTCACTTACATCAAGCTCATAATTTTTTTTCTGTTGCCTCTGCTGTATTTGAATATTCAGGAGGTACATTTGTCATGAAAAGAGGTACAATATTAACCTCGGTTAAATGTGTACGAATTCAGTCAGGTGGTTTTGTCTAGCCCTTAGTGGCTATCTAAATTTTTTATCATATCACACTCTACTTTCAAATATGGACTTTAGTAATCTATAATAACTGTAGATCTTCCCTATTAGTAATTTATATTCTCTGGGTTTTTTTGGTAATTCAAGTAGAGATAGCTAAAAAAAAAAAAAAGTTAAATTCAAGGAAAAACTTAAAATTTACTTTTTTGCCATGTTTCTGGTAAAATGAAGGGCCATTTAGTTTACAGTTTTCAGCCTTTTTTACCACATAAGTTTGAGCAAATACCATGAGAGCATTTTTACAATTTATCTGTATTTCTCTTTGCCCAGTCTTTATGACCACAGATGCATTAGAAATCAGGATTTCCTTTTCTTGCATTTTGATACATTTTATTCTTAAGTCTGTACCTGCAATTGCTTTTTCCTTGCAATGCTGGTGAGTTAATACAATCAGTGTTCACCTTTTATCTTCAGGATGAGAAGAGCATTCTTATCTTGTAATGCATGATGGATATATATAGATATTTATGTTTATATAATAAAATATATACAAATACGTAAAGCCAAAGCAGAGTAGCAGAGGTGATGCAGGAAACAATCAAGTTATTTAATGAATATTGCCTAGTCCTTTATCCCTAGTACACTGAATTCAAGTCAGTGATGTATGATTTCATTCATGCCAATATTTAATTTAATTTTAAGATAAACTGTTCTTTATTTCATCATAATTGGTATCTTGTGGGGAGAATAGAGTAGTAAAGAATTGAAACTTCAGAGAGCTATGAACAGTGTAGGAAACAAAGATTAACTGGCTTAGAAATAAAGAAAAAGGGAAAAGAAACACAAAAGAAATATGTTACAGACTGATTTTTAATGTTTTCTGTAAGGCATCATTAGTAGTGCTTTTCTTCAAAAAGGTATGCAAATGACTATTGCATTCTAAACCTTCTTTCCATAATGTAATATCATTAAAAAGATAAAATGCTGTTCATAGGTGTGATTTACATATTAATGTATGTAAATTATGAATCAAATCATAACTCAGTAAATGAAAGCATATAGTGTTTACAGTTCATTGTGTGTCATGCTAGAGCAATTTGACAATGGGGTTGATTAAGTTTAGGTCAACTCCTGTGGTCATCTGGATTATGCTAATAAAGTTTCTGGGATTAATTAACCTGAGAAGCCTAATTACTGCCAACTGAGGATCTTAAAGTGAAATATTTAAGAGGAAGAAGAAATAAAGGTCGAATTAGAAAATGTCTGAAGTTCCATAAGTATTCTGAATATCTTCAACAGCACTTTCCTTTTCATCTTTAATCTGGTGTAAAACCTTTCTGTGCTGCAATTTTAAACTATATAACCACCTAATAATGACAAATATAGCTTACTCGTACTGAAAAATGTCTTTTTGCTGCTAAAATACTGTACCTACTATGTCATACTTACTAAATGTACTTACATTAGTGCGTCACTGACCCTGTTAGAAGGTTCATAAAAAGACCTTAAAAAACTGACTGATGAGGTGCTTTGTTCACAGCAAACCCCATGGAGATTCACAAGTTAACTCTATCCTAACTGAAACCAGAATACATTTATAAAAAGTCAAGTGACTCAAGAGAAAAGGTTAAGGACAGCAGAATACCATATAGTTTTGTAGTGGAAACATGTTTGGGAAGTGGATCTTGCATGTTTAAGTGTCTTCAGGCAAAACTTCTGTATACTGAAAAGATGTAGTGATCGCTGTGTTACTGGCATGCTGCTGTCACTTCCTTCCCTATTCCATCAAGGAGAAGGGCTACCTACTGCACCTCATCTGGGGAAAGATTTTAACAGTGAATCTTCACTGGGAAAGATACCTTCCTGATCTCTGGGGTTAATTTTAGAGCCACAGACAAATGAGTGGGCCACCTATTTATCCTGGAGAAGAGAGGGAGACCTTACTATGGCATACAAGTATCTAAAGGGTGGGTTCAAGGAGGATGGAGCTAGACTCTTTTCAGTGGTTCCCAGTGACAGGACAAAGGGCAATGGGCACAAGTTGGAACATAGGAAGTTCCATTCAAATACATGGAAAAACTTCTTTACGGTGAGGGTGACAGAGCACTGGAACAGGCTGCCCAGGGGAGGGTGTGGAGGCCCCTTCTCTGAAGATTTTCAAGCCCCATCTGGATGCAGCCCTGAGTAATGTGCTCTGGGCAATCCTGCTTTGGCAGGGGAGTTGGACTAGGTGATCTCTAGAGGTCCCTTCCAACTCTGAGGATTCCGTGATTCTGTGATCAACTATACCCTGTCTTGAGGTTAAGCTAACTATGGAAAATTACCAGACATGACACAAGAAACTGCTGACAAGAGTTACGGATACCTCAAGGAAAGGTGGCTGGATCTCAAAGGCAGTGAAGGAGTTATGTGGGAAACAGCTAAGCTCTACAGCTTGTTGGAGGGGAGTATTGGGAACCTTTAGGGGAGCGCAGTCTTGTAAGGCCGACACCACCTAAGTAACCAGAGCAGTTGGTATCTTATGTGGCTGATACTACATCATATTGCCATATGTGGGTATGGATGTCATAAATCTGGGACCAACAGGGGAAAAATAATTAGAGATAGGTTGTTTACTTTGGAAAAGACTGAGGATGAGAAAAGAAGGTACCAGGATGCGAAGAAGGACAGACAGATAATGGAAATCTTGTGGCCAGTGCTGTCATGGGGTACTCGCCAAGCAACCTTGTGCTTATTTATTACAGATGGAACGGGTCAACAAATGGTAAGAGCTGAGCCGTCTTTTTTTGGTCAGAAGAACTGGAGTGGAAGTGGTGGGCAACTGCTGCCCCTTACTAGCAAGTTTACACCCAGACAGAAGGAGCGAGCACCTTGATATTGCTGTGCTGGTGCCTGCTCTAGGCCATCATCAGCCCACCACTTCATGACAGTTAAGCTTATTTCTGTGGGATGAACGTTAAATGGTATCCTCTCCTTAGTATATCCTGCTGCATCATTTAGATATCTCCTAGCTACGGACAAATGCAGCAGCTGGGAAATTCTTCCTTCTCCCCTGGCCCTGCCTTTCAGACAGACTTTATTCCATACATTATACCGAGAATCCAGCCATCTTATCCGCACTTATGCATCCTACTAGCAGGACTTCAAGCAAACATTGAGTACTTATAAGTAAAGTGCTATAGAATATCCACTCTCTGGATAATGAAAACAAAAGGAGCCTGTGATTGCTGGGAGGTGCTGAGTCCTTCCTAGGATCTCCAGTAAAAAACAACTAGGGGCACTCACTGACTTCTGGTATACATTGCTCCTGCTGTGTATACCATCTCCATTCCACCTCTCCACATCGGAACCTTCACTGCTGTGTTTCACCCTACCAGTTCTCTTTTACTTCTGCCTCTCCCCAGTGAGCCTGCCAGTACAGAAGCCTTCCTGCTCTGCCTCCACAGACCACAGCCGAGCGTCGGACACAACAGATTTTACTGCAGCCTCTGTTACCAGCTCTCACTAAACCTTAGGGATTGCTAACAGTTTTATCTAAATCACAGAGAATTTAGCAGGGGATTCCTGGGTCATGTTGCAAGTCCCAAACCCACAATCTTTTCCTCAACCCCACCTATGTTAGATTTTCTTTTTTATCAAACTATACTCTTTCAGCACTAATGCCAATAAATGTGTTATACTACATCACTGTATGTAAATGACAATAAATAATAATAACTTTGTAGACGAAATTATGTTTCTAAATTGAGGCTGGCTTCTGGAAAATTATTTGAAAATGAGTAAAGTGTTACTCAGGATAGTCCTCAAAGTTACTACAAGAGTCTCCTGTAGAATAGTGTAAAATACTGTGAGAGACATCCATAAGGAACATGGATGTAGAACAATGCAGTTAGGTTTTCCCACATCCAAACCTGAATTATTTGGTTTTAGACAGGTGTCAGTCTTGTAAAGAATTACGTGCATTATTATCTTCAGGTAAGAGTTTTCTCACCAGAGACATAAAACTTAGTCTACTGGCACTTCTATGAAAATGAAAATAGAATATCTCCTCAAACAAATGAATTAGAAAAGCTGAGTACTTCTTATTCTTGAAGGACCTAGTACAATAAAAAAAAAAAGAACATAATTCCACATGCCAGGCATTTATCCAGGTGTCAACATGCACACAGGTTGACTGCCCACCCAAAATGCAATTAAATATAAGCACAAGTTTTGCTGTTCCCGTTCCATACTTTACTTCTTGTAGAAGTAGTACACACACTCCAGTGCTGTACCAAATCAAAAACGGAGGTTGCACACACTATAAAACTTCAACAAAAATCTTTGAGAATAAATAATTTTGTACATTCCCTAAATCATACTAGGTTTGTAAGGTGATTGTTGTCAGCTGGGGTTGTTTTATGAGGTAATGCAGCTACAGAAATCTGGTTATGATGCTGTGATTTTCTGAATGTATATCCTTCCATAGGATTCAATTTGATTTGGTTGAACTTTTAATCGAGCTATAAAAGGGTTGACATAATTTATGTGTGTACTGATTAGACAGCATGTTTTTCTTCTTTCATTATGGACACAGTAAATCTCATTGTTAGCTCTAGTTCTTTTTTTTCATGATAATTTAAACAGCCTCTGAGTTTATTTTTTAGAAAAATGAAGTAAAAATATTGGCTTAAAATAATTTATATTTATTTTATTACATTTGCGATATATATTTATTTGCTATGCCTGCACAGAATATCTGTGTCCAAGTAACAGCTACATGTGCTGAAATGCCCTTCTAAGATCTTTAATAAACCATAATGAGCAAATAAGTAAAAAGAGAAATAATGAGATGGAAGAAAAATATGTGCTGCATATTGTTGGTTCCTTTTCCTTATGCAGAATCTAGCTAACAAAACTGTTTTTATAAAAATTCAATATACAAATTATTATTACCAAATTATCCGCTCATGATATCATAACTTTTGCTGTAGTAATATATTGTTGTGGTTGCTAGATGATGTTTAGCCCCCCCAAAAAGCTGAAATTGGAAACCACAGGATAGACTGCTTGCCTGAAATATACAATACAAAGCACAGCTTTCTTTAAAGACTTTGGTTGAGTGGTTTTTCTACTGCAAAATGCAGAAGTGAGGTTAGCGAGTTAAGGGCACTGCATCAAGAGCTGATTAATAGCCTCTGAGTGAGTGAATATGTGTCTGCCATCCTACAGCAAAGGCCATATGTTACACTATCACTTTCATTCCAAACTGCATCTTAGCCCAGTGACAAGAATAATTTCTGACAAGCAAGGAATTCGTCTAATACAAGAGATATCATAATTTGCAACAGCAGAATTGCTGAATGACCTATGGACCTAAGACTTACTCTTAGGCAACGTACTAAGGCTTCATCTAATAGTGCCAGTGTTTGTCATCTCTGAAAGGAGCTGAAGAAAATGTCATTCAAAGTCAGTACTTCAGAGGGCTGATTGCAAGATGGAAATTAATGTAGCTTCTTCTAGATCAAATAAGCTCATGGTAGATATCTAAGAGGAGCAATAAATGACAAAAATTGCTTTCACTGCAGAAATAATAATGTGTTGGAGAAAGTGTTAAAACAGTATTACTTTAGAACTAAACTACAAATTCTGAGATGTCAATATGTTGTTTGAAGCAAGTAAGCTCTATTTACTCTATTATGCATATAAACGGTTTGTTTTGATTTTAAATCATACCCATTAAAATAATAAATTTTATTTCTGAATGCACAGTTCTTCAGACAAGTTACTCTGTTACCATATTGCTTTTTTCCCAAGTGACATATTATATTTAATAAATCAAATGGAATTAATAATTTTATGTTTTTAAAACATTTCTAACCGAAAACTGATCAGAGAGGCTTAAGTTCTGCTTATTGCAGTGAATGGAGTCACTGCATTCACTGCAACAATACCTGAAATTGAAAGAGACAGGAAAGATATTATTTTGTGAACAGATGTTTGGCTAAATTCAGAATCTAATCAGTGAATTCTAAAGTATTTGCATTAAGTTAACACCATAGTTTGGTTCTGGCAGTTTTGTAACATCAATTTGTCTTGTATGCTTCATAGGACTTCTGCTATTTAGAAGGTCAAAAAATCTTATTAGGGCTTTGGCATCTCTCTTTCAGGCTTCTCTGGAAACACAGGCATTAAAAACACGGAGAACTAACCAGACTTTCTACAACCTGCTAACCTATATTATATGTCTGTCAGCATAGACATAGACTAGCTGATTCTGAAATTAGTGACAATGCCATGGTTAGAACAGGATGCTTTGATCAGAATAAGGAACGTTTATCAAAAAATTCGGTTTGTGCTCATCTTGGCTATTAGATATCTTTATAAATATGCACAGAAATCCCAGTGTCTCTGAAAAGGCACAGCTCACTCAAATTTTACAGATCTTTGAAGAAAATATACATGCTCAAGGCCATTGCTTCCCTTTACCTCCTCTTTCTCACTTCCCATCGTTTTGTGCAGTTGAAAAGAAAGACAGTCGTTGTATCTAGAGTAGAAAAGATTCAGATCCAGGAAGCATTTGCTGCTAGTTTTATTGCTGAGAACTGAAGGGAGAGCGATGGCAGAAGGGAAAGGAAAACAGTTTACTGGAATCCTCTGTCCTGAGTTGAATGCCTAGGCTCCGTGTAATTCATAGTTAATGCTCCACCAAAGGGAAGCGTACCCTTCAGGCTGACAGGAAACTGTGTGTTAGCTAAGAATTCATTAAAAATAAAAGAATCAGGCAGATTTAAGAGACTGACTGGAGAGAGGAAGGCATCTGCTTATGGCCAGTCAGGAGCTTCCATCTGTCTACTATCCTGGTTTTCTGAGTCTGTACTAGTCTCTGCCATGTATGAAGCCAGAGCAGGTGTGCTATTCCCTGAACAGCTACACTGGCTATGATATATGGGATTTACCTTCAAAGCCAAGCTCTGCTTGATTTGGAGAAGGAACTTTTCACTATTTCTTTGTCAATTGCTACACAGGAGACACCCTGACAGACTTCTGTACCATTGCTGGTGGCTTGCTATTTACTGATTTCTGCAAGTATCGACTGGCAAAACTTTCAATGCTGCATGAGACCAAGACGCCTATGGCCTACGGTGGTAGCCCAGGCTGATCTCCAGTACATGCATGGGGGATGAATTCCCCCAAGTACGTTTGAAGAGCTGGACTTCATAGGTGCTCCAATGCAGTTCCCATCTGTAAACCAGAAAGTAGCACTTCTCTGCTTAGCTCACAAGACCATTCTTAGGACAAATTAAGCATTGCAATTCATGTTGCAATCAAAAGTAAAGTGTTTCAGTGCCAATCAATAAAGGCTGAATAAAACAGAATCTATAGCCCCTGAACTCATCGACAACACAGCGCTTAGGGAATGTTAAATGCTTAGAGAGTGCTGGACTAACACTCTAAGCAAGAAACCAATTGCAATAACTCCCAGAGAAAAGTTGCAGGCAGAAAGTGTCTTGAATTTTGCCTGGCCCTGGACTCCTTTGAATTCTTTCTGCACTATACACACAGGATGAGGAAAACTGCTTCTGCATAGCACACTTGCCTTAAAGGTGAGAAACGTGATACTTCAAAATAAAGTATCTTACCTGCAAGGCTCCAGCCCCATGAAACCAGCAATCTGACTGTTAAAGCTAGGGTATCCAGCTGAACCAGTGGAAAATTTATATGGTTAATCAACATTCCTGCAAGGCAAAATAGATAAAATGCTTTTGGAAATGTAACCTTTCCCTGGAATCTTTGTCCTAGGAATGATGGGAATCATGCTCACCTTTTTTTCTGCAAGATGGCTACTGATCCCTTCAAATCTGTTATTAGTAAGGCTCCTTCAGAAAACATATTGGCTTGTGGGTCACATTTACACTTTGTATCTTTAATAATCTAAATTAAATTGACACTTATGCTGGCGTATTTCTAGTCTGTAGAGGAAATCTCCTTCAAAAATGCTTTCCCTATTTAAATACCTATCATCAGACTTCATGAATGCAGAATGTATAGAAAAAAAGCCTATATTGAGAAATGATGGGGAAAAAAAGTCTTTATATTTAACTTTCTATCATAGATATGCCCAATGAAGCAGCAGCATCTTATTACTATACCAAAATAAAGAATCTCCTAAGAGAGTTATCTAATTTCATATTAGCTTCTTCTCCCTCTGAAACACAGTGATTACTGCACCAAGTGATACATAAAAATGGGAAAAACAGCAGGCTTCATCAGTTTCAAAGGAATCAGCATTACTAGTGTTCCAAGCTGGAAAAATATGTGTCAGCAATGACACTGAGTAGGATAGGAAAAGTATATATTTTATAAGCACCTTATATTTATGTTCTGCAAAACTTGTTTTCAGATTATCTGTATTTTCCTTGAATAAAAAGAATTTCTTTTTGTATTTTGTCTTCAAAAAACAGCCTGTAGTTGGTTTTCATTTCATCTGTAATTCTGAGTTTCAGTGCCATCAGCTAAAGTAATAAACAATTCTGCCTGAAGATGTATTTTAAAGAGAATCTTCTCAAAATTCATACCTTTAATTTGGAAAAGCATTGTTCAGGGTTTAAATAAATCTTCCCGTGATTTAAGTGGTAGTTGTATGGATGAATTCATAAACAATTCTTCGAAAACACAGAAACCAGAAGCTTCACAGAGAAAAACAAAAAAGAAAAAGAAATAAATATATGTAAAGCAGATATGTTTCTTGAAACAGGAAACTCACTTGTTCCCCAAGGCATGACAAACGTTACTTTAAAGCTCATTTGTTCTCTCTTTTCCCAAATGCAGAATAAACAAAATGGTTATATTTAAGGCAGTTCATCTAAGTCTATTCTGATGAATGAAACATCTGCAAGAAAAAAACATCTTTCAGTCACCTGGAACAAAGTTAATTTAGTAGAGCTAAGTAGAAATTGAAATTTCTACATGACACTTGATTTTTTGCTTCAAAACAAGAGAAAATGTTGAACTACGAAGGTGATGAAACAAAGCCCCTGTGAAAAATCTTGCTTTATTTATATGCATTATACTTTTTAGCCAGAATTCTTTAGATCATATGAAATATAGTATATTTTGGAAGCAGAAAATGGGGGCATTTGGTATCCTTATGGTCTAACTTTTGTTTAGGTGATACCTGTAAACAAATGTTATTAACTGGGGAGAAAAAGAAGAAAACAACCAACCAAACAGCTGAGCAATATAGTTTGGAGAATGCTTATTTCCATTCAGTTATATGTATTAGGAATATGCCTATTTTGTAGTGCTGTGGTGGTGCAACCCCCACCACCACCCCCCCGCTTCAGGCCACTGGGTACTTGGCATGATCTCCCTCCCAACCTGGGTGCAGAACAACACAATAGACTAGAATGTAACATAATGGTCTAACATGAAAGAAAGAAAAGGTAGAGAGCAGCAAACCAAGAACACAATAGTGTGCCTAGTCCTCCTGGGTCCTACCGCTTGGAGACAATAACTGTAATCGATCACTCCTGACACCATATGGATTGTGGCCACAGGGGGTGGATACCAGGACCCCAAGATCTAGCAAGCTCTGGGGTTGTGTAACTATCATCCGAGCTGCGCTGGAGAGGAAAAGTACCTGACAAAAGTGGATTGTCTTAGATCCTGTAAGTAGTGATTCTGCTAAGGACCCTTTGAGCTCTTCTGGACTGCAGCAGGCTGTGGCCAGTAACTCCCCTGAGATGAGATACTTCTCAGGCTGGCACCTGGAGGCCACGGCAAGAGAAGACCCTTCTCGAGCCTCAACTACTGCCCATTGAGGAACACCGATGCATCATGAGTATTTACCCTAAATCTGAGAAAGGGAAATTTTAACTATAGCCTCCCTCCCTCTCATCCACCTCTCCACCTATACGTTGTGAGATACACATTAGCTTTATGGATGTGGATGCTCTTCTGTCCATCTGTGCACATGTAGGACTTAAAAGTGGCACCTTTTGGCTTGTTAGCATTGCCCCCTATTAAGAAACTCCCAATCAGAGACCTGTATGTGTGTGTGTGCATGTGTGCATATATGCTTTGCTTAGAGAGAGAGAGATATATAAGTATTAATCTGTGATTTGTACCTCTACTCATACATATAAGTATTGATTCAGGATACCTTCTACTAAGTTAGTATGAATCTTGCCATCTTCAAATCTGTAACTAAGTCGCTGTTCAATTATTTTATTTACTCACTTTGTAAACCCCTAAACCAGTTAATGATTATGTGCTGCTAAAATTCAACCCCTCAATCTACCTTACATCATTAATAAATTTTAAATAGCTGCTAAATCATAACCGTGTCAAATATTTTCATTTGCAACTACTGTGGTAAACTGAAAAAGGATGTGTTCAAATGGTTATTTTTCATTGTATTTGATTTGGTTAAGTAAACTCTGTTAGTGGGAGATTTTTGCATCCTGTGTTAAGGTGTATTTTCCTAATGTTCCTTTTCAATTCTTATGGTGGATGAAGTAGCATTCCTTGAGTCACAGAATCAACAGAATCACAGAATCAATCATAGGGTTGGAAGGAACTTCTAGAGACCACCCAGTCCAACCCCCTGCCAGAGCAGGGCCACCTTAGAGCAGGTTGCACAGGAACGCGTCCAGGCGGGTTTTGAATATCCCCAGAGACGGAGACTCCACCACCTCCCTGGGCAGCTTGTGCCAGGTCTCTGCCACCCTCAGGGTAAAGTTCTTCCTCATGTTCAGATGAAACTTCCTATGTTCCAGTTTGTGCCCATTGCCTCTTGTCCTGTCACAGCACCAGTGAAAAGAGCCGGGCCCCATCCTCCTGACACCTGCCCTCTAGATATTGATAAGCTTTGATAAGATCCCCTCCCAGTTCTCTCTTCTCCAGACTAAACAGACAGAGGATGCACACATTGTCTTCAATCAGCTGAGAGTTGACAAACTCTAGTTGGAAACCAGAAATCTAGCTGGAAACTTCCTGAACTGCTCTGAACATCTTAAAATGCTCCAGTCACACGCAACAGTAGCTGCATAGGAGTTTTGATCGGATCAAATAAAGCAATTTGATTAAAGAATTGAAATACACATGCTCAGACAAGTAAAAAGTCAACAATGAGCACATATATCTTTGAGGCCTCAGGTGGAAAACAGTAGGAAATCATTGTGACACTCCTCACAAGCAAATGAAATGTTTATTTTCAGTATTTTTAGTACTATCAACATATTTGTTACAGAGATGTTTTCAACATTAGATATGCTGGCCTTTTTCAAGAAAATGGTCAACATAAAGTATTCTGAGTACAAAAAACTAGTTCATGACTGGAACCATGGAAATAATCACACACAAGGCGTATGTCTTAATTGTTTTGCCTAAATGTTCTGTCTTAATTATTTCTTACTAAAAGTAAGAAATGTAGAGATTATGGTTTTGATGGGAATGAAGACAATTGATAAAACTGAACACAATTCTGTTCCTAATAACACATCAGATGCATCAGAGCAGCAATGATCTGTGCTTCCTTTGACCTTAAAAAATCTAATCAAACAGGAAAAGCTACCATTCTTATTTGTAGAAGTTTTGGACAAATGTAAATGATGAGCTACAGGAAGTACCTGGTGTTATAGAAGCCCTAGAAGCTGATCAAGATCATTGTCATTTATGGAAAGATATCACTGATTTCAGCGAACTTTGCATCGTTGCAGAATCTGCTTCTTTTAATCTTGTGTGAGGTGATTCCTCACCACTGAGGATAACATCATGCAGTTATGCCTAGAGTGTTCAAAGGTCTAAAACATTGTGTAAGTACATAAAATGTAGCTTGTAGCTTTGCTAGCTGTCTAAAGAGAGAAAAAGGGTCTTCAATGGCTAGAAAAAATAGTCAAAGTAATTGAAAATTAAGCTATGTTGCTGACTCATCCACAGTTTAGATTTGTTACAAAAAATGGCTACAATTATTTAACTAATATATAACTTCTGACGTACTTCCTGGCCATGCCATTAATCATGGCTGTTCAAATTCTTAACAGCACTTGTTTCAGCTCTGTAAGTTTATAGATCTGTTAGTTGGAAACATTCCACATTGTGACAATCTATTAAGAAATTCAAAGTTTATTTGAATAGAATATGGATGAATATTCTGTTGCACAGGTATATTTGTAGTGCTGTATATTAATCAGAAATTCATTACAAGTTAAGGTCAGATCTAGACAGAGTAGTTCAGAAGGTATTTAGTGCACTATATGCATTATTTTCAGTCACACACAGCATGATATGAGATAATTAACATTTAATTGCTAGTTTATCACTCTCCAGAGTCAAGCAAACACCTACATTTCCAGTGTTCAAGCCAGTTTGTATAGTTAAGATCAGTTTTGTGGTACTGCATTGAAAGCAGCTATTGTGGCTTGCAAAAAATAGCTTTTAGCATCCAGTATTCAAAAATTATAGCAAGAAAATTGTATTCCCAGCTGTCACAGTATTTTCATGTTTTACAAGTCAGAAAAATTGTCTGTGACCTTTTCTGGATAATGATGTCCCAACATTTGACCATGTCATAGGAAACCATTAAATCCTTCACAGTTAGCGAAGGAAATGTTTTTGTGGTGTCTTCAGAGAAATCCAGCTGCATCATGACCTTAACTTTCTGAATTTTTTCTTTCCTGATGTACTGAACTCTTAGAAAAATGGGAAATGTTTTACATGACATAAGATTTCCAGTCTGAATACTTATAATTAATAATAATACATGTACACAAGGTCAGCTATAAGAAAAATATTTTCTTGCCCACATCGCTGGTTTTTCTGTATTCAGCTGCAGTATTCATTCTTGTGACTGAGATAAGCTTTTGTGCAGACTTTTGAATTATAAAGGAGGAAGATCCATTCTCATCCTAACTCTTGCAGGGACCATATATAGAGAAATCTGTTACAAACCTAATCTTTCATTGTCTGGCTATATTGGAATAAAACATTGTGAAACTATTTTTTTCCTAATTTAGACTCCTATTGAACTTTTCTAGAAGAAAGGTATTCTTACAGTGGATGTAAAATACATGAGTATTATTCCTGATTGTGCCAATCACCTTGGCATGGAACAACTACATAGACCAAAGAGTGGGTGGTCAAGGTGAAAACACTATTTCTAACTGGCAAAATTTTTCAAGATGATAGGGAAACTTTTTGTCATGTGAAGTCTGTATAAGAATTCAATTAAGAGTGAAAAAAAAAGTAAATAAAACAGTTTCTTCAGATACTGCTTTAAAGTTTTCTTTCAGTTTTAGTTATTTACATTTGATTATTAAATACAATCAGCTTAAATCTTCAAATGCAAAGTTATCTTTACAGTAAAACCAGGTGTTTCTTTTTGAAGACAACAAAATAAAATTTATTTACATGAAAAATACCAGCCTACTGCTCTGACAGGCTTTGACTTATCATCGATTCAGACAGACCTTTTTGGAGGATGCTTAGTCACTGATAAAATCCTTCACATAAATCCACAAAATTCTTCTACTGTTCTTTAAGAAGTGAGAATTATGTTTAAATTAATTCTGGCATCTGTTTGAGAACAACTTTTTTCCTGAAGTCATGCCTGTGTGGAAATGGTGAACGTTGGACTGATACATCTTTGCTAGAGAAGAGCATAACAATGCATCAGCTGTATCTAACTTGCCATGGTACTGTAATGATTCATTATCACATACAGCTCCCTTTACATTCTAGATGAGATCTTTGAAGAATGTGCAAAACTGTAATTGGCCAACTCTCCTTTGTGTTACAGTGAGTCTGGTTAGGTTTCCCATGGGTCAATCAATTACTCTTGGATCCTAAATGAACAAATTTAATACTACTTCCTGCAAAGCAGAGTTAAAAGCTTTCCCTTTACTTGCTTGTAATTTTGCAATATTAACAAAAGTAGTGAGAAAAGTAATTTAAGTAAATTGCTTTTTATTAAGAAGTAATGTCCAGAGAGACCAATGATCACACACATTAATCTCCTGACAAGAAGCAACTTTCAACATTTATTACAATGTCCTTGGGTCCTCAACAACCATAACTCAATAAAAAACCCCCAACTTGTAATACAGAAAATTGTCTGAGGGGGCATAATGCTGTACCATTCTGTTCATGCTTTAGCCAAAGGTCAGAAAGAGCATGCAACATAAAAACAGACTAAAATATTTTTTCAGGACAGTTTCATGTATCTTAGAGACATGTCAACAAAGAAAAAGCATAAATCACTTAATTTAAAATGGAAGTCCATAGAGAAAATGTTTAAATTAATGCAAATTTTTGTATATTGACTAAATTTTACTCTGAGGTACAAAGCCATTGAGTATGTTTTGATGGTGATAACAGTTTCATTTCCTCCCACATGAAACTCTCCAGATTTCTACTCTATTTCTGAATTTAATGTAAAAATGAATTCTGCTTTTAAATATACCTCTATAGCACTATTATTCTATTAATCCCTCCCAACTAATTAAAACTGTAGGGGTTGTTTTTTTAAATTTATTTTTACATATATTATTCTTAGATATTCATTTTTTAAAATGAAAAGTAAGAAACAAAATTATATATTTAT
>VXBO01003086.1:54769-78142 GCA_013400135.1 Rhinoptilus africanus | reverse complement strand
TACAATCTTCATTTCCTAACTATTCCTTCAGCAATTTTATAATAAAAAGATAAGTACTGTCATAGGGGCAGGATGTAAGAAAGATTATATTCCTCCTTGCATGTAGTTGGATAGATGAAGATACCTTAAATACATCTCTCATTCTGAATTTGATCACCATACAGAAATGTCTAGGAATATAGGGAATTCAGCAAACAGAATTTTTTGTTGCATTTACTGAATGCTTTCTATTTAAAAATTTCCATATATGCTTGTGTATAGTTTGAAGTTTGTTGAATAAATCTGCATGGAAAATGACTGAAGTAAAACTCACTCATAGCTTATCAGAAACCCTTCAATTAGATGATGTCTATCACATTATTAAATATTCATGACTGACATATGTACCCAAACTGTGCAAAATATGGTAAGTATTTTTAAAATAAATCATGACAGTCATTATAATTTTGGGCTGCACTGAGAATAAGACAAACCTCTTCAGTGATGATAGTGGAATAGACAAAATATGGCACTGATGGAGTGGAGCAGATTGTTCAAGCAGCTTGACTGATTGACTGTATCAGATATCACTAGTCTGGAATAATCTACAGAATCAACACCAGCTGAAAGGAATTCTAATATTCGTCTGGTTTCTGTAGAGCTCAGCTGCTTCATGACTGAGAATCTGAAGCTTGCGGAAGTTTAAATAGATAGGATGATATTCATAATAAAGTATACAGGTGTGTTAAGATGAAATAAAAAACCCTCAATATTTGATGTGGTTTTGATGTTCCTATTCTTGTTTGCTTGTTTGCCTCTGGGAAATATGAATTGCCTTTGGAACCAAGTGTGAAGAGATGGGGAGATTCTCAGGAAGTCAAAGCTGGATACCTTTTGAATAATGCTTTTGGCACAATATATGGATTAACTGGAGAGAGTTCTATGGCATGTAATAATGCATCTAGTAAAATAATGTAATATTCCATCTGGCCCCGAAATCTCTTAGCATAGTTGTATTTCTGCTTAGTTATTTCTGGTGTTTACTTAAATTCTTCTTCTCTTCATACAGTTCTACCTCCAAGTACTTGTGTGGTTGCACACTGTCCAAGGGCCATGAATATAACTTACATTTAAGGCCCTTGAGACCATGCATAGATTTTTGGTGTGGTTGTCAATGGGACAAATGGAAGCCTAATTAATAGGAATGTAACCTGAACCTCTCACATAAGTGAATCCTCCTTTCTTCTCTGCTGCTAACATTATACTCAAAATCTATACCAACAGTGGAGATGTAGATAGTGAGTTAGCATATTATTCTTGGGTTGTACCAAAATCAATAGGAATTTGCTACCTTGAATGAGTATAGCATCACGTCTGCAATGAATATCTCTAAAGGCTTAAAAAAAAAACCCTTTAACCTTTATTACAGAAGCTCTATTTTAAAATATGTAGTGAAAGAATAAAGCATGCTACTTTTTATAGACTGGTAATCTTCTGTAGGTCTTCAGATGAACAGAAAATTGTACCAATGAAAGGCAATTTATAAGGGGGGGAGTAAGAGGGCAAGATTTCATAGCACTAATTAGCAATGGTTTAGATCAAAGCATAAAGAAACATCAAGTACAGGAACATGTCTAAAATGCTGTCTTCTTCCAAGGCTTTAGTAGGAGATTACATTGTCTGAGAGACAACTGCAAGTAGGAAGCTCATGCTGAAGGTACAGATACAAAGCTTATGACAGTGGTACTCTATTTTACACAATGGCCTAGTGACTGGAACACTCACCTAGAAACAGAAAATGCAGGTTCAGCTCCCATTCTAGCAGAAGGGAGTTCAAAACAAACAGGCCCTTCTTTCTTGATAAAAACCCTGACTAATAAAGTGATTGGAAAAGAAGGACTTCCAGAGTTAAGCAACATAAGCAAAGGGATTTGGGATCTCAGCTTTGGATTTACTTATCTATTTTCTATTTCAGCACCAATTTAGGTAATTAATTCCTTCACTGACTCAATTTTTTAGGGCCTAATTTCATATACTCATACAATGTATGCCAAAACTGCTAGTTAACATATTTTGTTCAGAGATAATACTAACTCCCTGGTTTATATCTGGGCATGTTTCATTTTCTCTTAAGCATAAGAAGGGTAGGATTATTCCAGTAGGAGATCATAATGCTTGGGAACATCTCAGGTTCTGAGCTCTGATTTATATTAGGTTTTATCTGGTGCCCACCTTCAGAAGGGTATTTCTACAGCTTTACTGGTTTTTAATATCTGCCAAAGAGCAAATGACAGATGCGTCTTCTGTGCACTAAGCCATCAATCAGAAGTGTAGTGGTGTTGAAACTGTAATAGTCTAGGGATATAACGGAGGTAAGTTTCCAGAGGGAGATAATATCTTTAATAGAATGATAGGGAAATAGATTTTTTGGGGAAAAAAGCCATACGATGCTTTGGTCTCAAAATTACTAACTGCCTGTTTCTGCCGCCTTCTCACAAGGCCAAGGATTTTATCACCTCTTCTCTTGCAACTGGTCTCCTCCAATAACTACCCTATTTTCTAAAATTGGTTATTTAACCAAATGCAGTTGAAAGTGTTTGTTCCAGTGTACTTTGGTTAGAATTATTTCAGACCTCTGCTAAAAGTTCATTCCTTTTTCGTACTGTACCAGCTGGTCCAATAAATTATACCACTTCTCCCTAAAAAATCAGAAGTGTGACTGCTTATTAACCAAACAGATTTGTAAGTGATTGCTAGTCTCTTTGCGTGAAGGAATCTGTATCTCTTTTGTATTTTTGACTGTACTGAGGCTAAGGCACTTTGTGAGCTTCTGTACTCATAAAATGACCTTTAAGCAAAATAATTAGTCAAACTAGAGATTCTATTTGTTTTTCCTTCTTAACAGTAAGTCTTTTAAGCTACAGAAACTTCACCCACCTTAGATTACATTTAGATAGTTCATGACATAACTGAGAAGAATGGGATAGCAGTGTGCACAAGGCATTGCTGTTTAGTATGCAAAATCATTACCCCAGCCTTCAATAACCTTCTTCAATATGTAACCTATCTACAGTTATGCAAATGAGGAAGTGCACTTTGAGACATTCCTGTTCAGTCTTTTGTGATCTGTGATGGATTTTCAGTATAAGAACTGTTTATAAAATTTAGTGAAAAACATACTAATGTGTTGGTATAATTGAACTTATATGGTGTTAACACAAAGGAAGATATGTGAGAGTCATTAAATGGCCTGTGCACAAATTAGAAGGATCACGGCTGTCTTAAGAAAGCCATTCATTGTTCTAACCTATTTTTTAATTCAAACATAAAGGAGCATTTACTGGGCACTGACACTGATGACTCTGAAATACCTTTTAATCCAAACAGCTATGTACAAAGATACTTGTTACGTGTTTGTATTTTGCATATCACTTAGATCTACGTGGAAGAAAGTATTCTCTTAGAGGAATATTTTTTAGTGTAGCTCACCAGGGGAATCGCTAATTGGAACATAAGCCAGTGACAGGACTGATATGTAGTGATAGAGAAGCCTATAAACAGCCTCAGTGGCTTAGTATGAAACAATACTTTTAGACGTGACAAATTATGGTCAGGTGTTCTCTAGAGGTGAGTACAGGGTGTAAATGGAAAGACCATGACCTGCCCCTACAATGGTATATGAATGAGATTAGAGAAGGAAGGACCCATGATAACATTTTATTACTCTTTGTAGTTTAGCTGTGTCACAGCGCAACAGGGAGAGTAGCTTCCACACTTCCTACTCGCACTGCTAAAGTAAAAAGGGGCAAGGAGTCATCAGACCTTTCTGCTTCCAGCCTCTTGCACTGATGCAATTGAAAAACACGTGACTTTCAAAGACAAAGAGGACTGAGGCATAGAACTAGTTTGCAAAAAACATTCACTCAAGGAAGATAATGAGACTGCAAATGTTAAAAAATTGCATTACATTAGAAAGGTATTTGAAAGGTAGATGTAATATTAATAGCAGCTGTATAAGCAGTTAAAACAGCAAGGCTATCAAAAAGGGATTGGTTATATTTCTAATGAAGCTATTTCAGGGAAAGTCTGAAAGTTATTTTGGAAACACCACACTTATTCCATAAAACAGTATTGCTTTGTCAGGCAGTAACCCAGCTCCTTGGTGAATAAACTTGAAAACAATTACCTTATTGTGAAAGGATTATTGCCTTTTGGAAAAATACTGTGATGCTCTTCATATAACAAGACAGCAAATATTTGTGTTGCTAACTTTTCCTGCTGCTTGAAGAAGCACTGTAAAGATCTGGTTAGAAGTCAAAAAGTCTTTGCCATTATAAAAATTGAGCTCAGAAATCATCTGTGAGGAACATGGCATAATCTAGGCTAGGGTGACTAAGCATCTGTTCTGGAGTTGTGCCTATGCACAGTGTGGAGGGTTAGAAAGCACAACAAGGAAAAATAAAACAGTGCTTTAGAGCTGAGTTTTGTATAAGTGCACCTAAATGTTCGTGCAAAAAAAAAAAAAAAATTCAGTCTGTCTGTTTAGAGACTGTTATTCAACATCCTCTGGAGTGCAAATAAAATCATGCTGTGCATAGGTATACAGGTTCTTTCTTTTCTGTAAAGCCTCAAGGCCCAAAATACCTAAAAATTCTGAAAAATTCCATGAGCAATTCTACAAGCAACATCCTATTTGAACATTTTAGGAAAAAAAAAGAATTAAAACATTAGCAAACCCAGAACACTGTGGATCAGGGTAACATTCATCACACATTTAGAAGCCTGGAAACGTCAGTCTCAGTGATAAGACAATCCCAACTACTTCTCTGCCAAGAACAGCCACTGTTGCAATTAAATATTCTTTTAGACAGCGTGGCACAGATCATCACTCATTTCTGTAGTGGTCCAGAAATTCTGACATGTTTAATTGCTGCCAGGCATAGATTCCATGCTTACACAGACCTAGAGCAATCTTCTCACTCCTCCCCTTTCTAGAGGCGTAGCTTGCTTTGTACAGACTGCTTCTTGCAAGTGCCATCTCATTGTTGCTCTGTAGGGCTTGGCTTCGTGTCCAGAGCAAATATTTCTGCATCTAGACTTATAGATAGGGATTAAGCATGACATTCTACAAGATTCCAGTCCCCATCCAGATCACAAAGAAACTGAAGTACGGCATAGCTCCTGTGCAGTCCATGTGGGTTACTTTGGGAAGTAAAGAGCATTTGGGGTGACTGGTGTGTTCTAGGTTTCACCTCGTTAGAGCTGTCGATCATATCCCTTATCCTTTCAGCTTGCCCCATGTTTTAAAAATCACCATTTGCTAGGACTTTGTTTTTCCCTTATACTTCTCTATATTTTGGAATGTCATCCTTGGTTCTGTAAAGCAGACAACCTCTTTTCTCTCTTAAAAAAATCCTTCAGATTTTGTTCAGTCAGTCTTAGAGTGTTGATCTCTGTGCCCTTGCTATTTCAATTTTATTGCGCTTCCAGGACTAGTGCTCTTCTCGTAGCTTTGTAGAAAGAGGTTAAATGCTGTTTTACATGCCAGGTTGCAAGTTCACATGCTTTCCAATCTACTGCTGAGAAGTATTGCGTTCCCGTTTGAACAGCAGATGTCCTGTCAGGAGCCAATGACAGCCAATAGGCTGAGATATGTTGCTCCCCAGGAAAACAAAAACAAAAAAAAAAGTTTTGTCACAGTAGTTATTGGGTTCACCAGAGAGGTAACTGGGTGAAACTAAAGGCCCAGTGCATCCAGGAGAGACTGGCGTAGGCTGCTTATTTTAATAGATCTTTCTTTTACCTTTTTGTTATACTTTGCAATATGACTATGAATTGCGTAATACCTGCAACTTCTCGTAGCATACAACTGAGTGGGTGTTTTTCTTTATTATCTAAGGATAGTTCCTAGAACTCATCAATACAGAGAATAATTGACTTTGGCACTGTATAAATGCTGCAAAAGAACATATGCCATAGAAGAATTAGAAACTCTAAGAAGTGAGGAGACTGACTTGTTTCTGGAAAATTCCCTTGTAACACCCTGTGTCTGTAGGAAGAGTGCAAACAGTCCCTCCTTTCTCTTGGCATGACATGAACATGAGCTGGAGAACTTCATTGTCTCTGCTGAACTTGTCCTCTGCTGTGCTGTCGAGAGGGGTATGACACCAGCATCTGCCGCTTGGGCCGTAACACAAGGCAAAGTGGATTATACTCTATAAAAGGTTTCTGCTATATACGAAACTCCCTTGTATACTGAAAGATTCAAGTTAAAACAATTCTTTCAGCATTGTCCTTTACTGTAACAATCTATTTCTTTTGAATTAACATATTTATTAATCTGTCCTAGGCAGTATTTAAGTCCTGCTGTGTATTTACATCTATTTCTAATTCCTTCTGTAAATGTCACTGAGACTCATATTTCAGGCTGGTGCAGATATCTAGATTTTCACGACAAACTGGGCACAAGCTAGTGTCTATATCACTGGTAAATGAACCAGATAAGGAGGAAAACATTAATAATAATGGAATCTGAGGTGAAATATAGATAAGAGTCCAAGGAATTACCAGTCTAGTAATTAAAAAGGACAAGAGCAAGCAAAATCTCATGGATATCATTTTAACTCATTTACTAATGAACAAAATATTTCCTAGGACAGTCTGAGATAGGAGAATGCCAGTGCTAAAATTTATATTCAAAAGATATTTTTGTTTACTAATATTTTGAAGATGAGATTGTACTCATAAATATAGAACAGATAAAATAAATCTTTCCAGAACTGAAGTGCTTTAGGGTTGATGAATTGGCTACAATTAATACTCACACACACTGTAATAAAATGTTCATGAAGTTTATTATTTGCCATTCTTATCAACTAATTAAAAACATCTTCAGGGTCGGTTGTGTAATAAATGGGTTGGAGAGAAAGACAGAGTGGATATAAACACATTTTCTTCCCTTGAATATCACAATGACTGTTGACTCATGGCACATTAATTCACACTACAGAAAAGAGCAGTAACAGTATAAAAAGGCTATATATTATAGTATGAACTCCAGGTATATTAGGCACTCAGGCCGTAAGCTAATTTCATATGTTGAAGTGCAATTAATTGTGCTGAATTATACTTGGAATGCAGAGTCCACGTGAAGCTGCTTGGCGCCATCGGCTAGCAATGAAAAGTGCGAGCTTATTCTGCTTCCTCTCAGCAAAGCTGAGAGGCTACGGCCTACTATCTGTCCCGTCTGTGTAACAGACTAAGGACCCCACAGGAGATTCCATACCCACAAAGCCCTGTGGAGCTGACGGGGTCCTCCTCAGACGCCAGTCGCTGAAGAAAGAGAGTTACTGAGGAAGCAGTACATTGAAGAAGAGCCAAGAACAAAGAACCCTCAGGGAAGAACCCACTGGGAAAGAGCCAACCTGGCCCTTCCGTCCCTCAGCTTCTATACTGGGCGTGGCAGACGGGATGGAACACCCCATTGGTCAGTTTGGGTCACCTGACCTGTCCCCCCCTCCCCACCGGTGCGACCCCTCCAGGGGGCAAACCCCCACCTCAGCGGCCCTGGTCACCACAGGCACAGGTACAAGCAAGAGCCTCTCTCACGGAACAGAGTTGGCTTTTCTTCACCCCAAACCAGGACAAGCCTTGATCATGTCTGTGTGAGCTACTTTCTACAGCGCTCCTTACCGAGGAAAATACCTATTTTCAGGGCAAGCTTTCCAGTGATCTTTGGAGTAAATAGAGAGAAATGTGCAAAACTGCATAGAATAATAAAATCTGAATGAGTCACAACATACGTTAGTTCATTTTATCCCTATGAGGCAAAGTATGCACATATAGTCCCCTGATACTGTTTTCCTTTCTGAAACAAACCTCTCATGAACTTTGGGAGCTGCATCTAGATAAGGAATTAAAAGTCAGTTTATCTACTAAGTCATCCTAGTCTATGTCTGTCAGGATGGGCTTGGTACTAGTAAAATATTAGTGGGGTAGTGTTGATACTAGCAAAATGCCTGCTTATATAGTATTGTTATCCAAAAGGTTTGTAACTCTCTTGCTTATTTGTGAAAAAGATGTGATTTTTTGGATAGTTAGAATATTTGTTGAAAATAATGGTTAGTGATGAAATATAAGGTTAATGTAATATGACAGTATGTACAGAAATAATTTATTAAAAGTGGTCTGATGCAGAAAATAATGTTTTCATCTAGCAGCAATTAAGATATTTAGAAAATAAATGTGTAAACAGATGAGATATAAACTTAATTTTGGAGATTAGCTCTTAGGAATACTCCCAAAGTTATGTTTCTCTTTTGCTTTGCTTCCAAAAAACCGTAGGGCATGCTTTGATTTTAAAAATAAAAACATTGCCTTTACTTTTCAATTAATGATTAAATAAACTTGAGACTTTTTAAATAATTTTAGTGAGACTTGTAAAAAACAAACAGAACAGTAACAACTGCTAGTAGACACTAATTTTATCTGAATTTTATAAACAGCATGTTTACGGACAACAGTTTTAAAAATTACAACTCCCTATTTCTAGAAGGTCATAGAGGCTTTCTTTTTACTTCTGTGTTAGGGAAAACATGTTTCAAGCAGCCCTCTGGTGTACTTGTTACACAATCCATTTTATATATCCTATTTCTATTCCAAATGTGGGAGGAATAGTGGGTAGAACTATTCCTATCCTAAGATAGGAATATATACAAATTACATAGTAAATCAGGGATTACTACCCCTAATCCCACCCTCCAAAGTAAGGTGAGATGTCATGCCCTTAAATGTTTGGGCTGTACTGGATTATCACTGCTCATACTCCCCTGCTGATGAAAAGAGGCAGATGATGGATGTAATTAAGTTCTAAGGGTAATAAATCATGTAGTTGGTATATATAAAAACATAGTCAATCCAAAAGACTTCTTGAACAGGTTAAATATATGTGTTTTGATGAAGTTAAATTTAGATAGTAAGGATTTTGAGGTTAATACTTTGATTCTAGTTTTTAATAATACAAAAAAATCTTTTACCTGAACTAGTCCACTAGTTACATAAAGAAGGTGAGTATAAAAAGGATTATAAAGCCAAAATAGCCTTCTGGAAAGATTACCATACTGCTGAAAAGGCCATTTAAAAAAATTTAAAAAAAAGAAAAAGAAAAAGAAGTATAAAAGGGGAAATGAATCAGACCTCAAAGGTAAAGTCTTTAAGCTTATTTCAGTTCTTAGATTTTTAAAGTCAGAAAGTAATGAATTATCTTCAAACAGTGGGGGAAAAGCATTACACAGTTAAAAGATTTCAAGAAGAAGGGGATGTATTAGCATACAGAGAAGATATCAACTTTATATCAGCTTAACATAAAAAAACAGGGAGGGAGCAGGAATTAACATGATTGAATACTAAGGGTCTTTCTTGAATGCTGGATGAGTAGCACAATATGAACCATTAGAAAATCAGCAGTTCTTAAATTACTGTACAAAAATGCCCAAGAGAGTAAAGTTGTCTCGAGCATAGAAATGAATCGCTGAATGATGGTAACTGTCACTGACGACCACTGTATCCTTATACAGTGGGATAATACATTTCATCATGTAATTACATTTATATTGTTAAATCTTCTGTCCAGCCTGGGTAAAACTGTATTTCAAACCACTATAGTTTTGCTTCAGAAAGGACTGTGGGATAAATCCTGATAAAACCTATGCAACTATATGAATGAGGTAGATTGCTGTATGTCAGGGCTCTCAGTTGTTCATTATTGAATTACAATACAAAACATGTATGCTTTAAAGGACTTTTACTCCTTTAAAAGAGGTGATAAAACATCCTTCTTTTAGATATCTAGAAATATAAGTCTCAGAAAGGTTTTCAGAACAAGTAGCAGGTGAACCGGGACTTAGTCAAAAAGAAACACTGCATGAATAAAAATTAGTGTTGGTTATTTAGACATCTGTGTTGGGAAATAACATCACCTACTTGGGTGCCAATTTTTTGAATTTGTGTTCTGCACATTAATATGTACAGCCTTTCCATAAAAATGCAGAACAGGTTCCAGTCTATGAAAGCTTCAGAAATATTTCCTGCCATGAAAACACTGGAATAATGGCTTGAAACATTTCCAACTTATTTTCCTCCTCAGACCCATTCACATCCTCCAGGTGCCAGCAACCCAATTACCTGATTATCTTATCTTCTAGTAGGATTGTTCTCCCATCTTGATAAAGTTGGGGCATGACCAATAGGAAATATTGTTCTCAGCTGGCCATTCAGGAGCTTAACTCTCTGAAAAAGTCTGTCCTGGAGTTTACCCCAGGCTTTTATGATTACTTGCGTATTTTTAATCCATTACAAAAAAATATTTATATAGAGAATGTTGTTTATTAAACAGACTGGTATGGGCAAACTTGAGGGACATGAGAAATTCTACAGATCAGAATCAGGACGGCAAACCTCCCAACATTTACCTAACACAACATTTCAAGTTTCAGCTCGCACCTTCAAACTACCCAGCTACAACAATGTATGTCACATGTTTAACAGCAAAGGCCTCATCATTCCACAACAGAGGGACGCAACAGAGGACCGACCAGTTGTTGTTTTTGTACGGCCGTCACCAACATATGCGTTTAGCATTATTGGCAAGCTCAGAGGATACTGTGATAGACTCCAAGCTTTTTTAAAGCTGTCTGCATACTGTCTACAAAGCCTGTCTCTAAATGGCTGCACAGGTAGCCAGAATAATCGTGTCTATTGTCTTTAATAATAAGACAATCACCAAGAGGTTTTCATTGTGTAGTTCATATAAGGACAGCTGTTTTCAGTGATGAGAAAAAAAGCTTTTTCTCCCCTTTAATTCTTCCTGCTTTGGTTTACTCACTTTAATGATTTGTTCATTCTCTAACTCCCTGGAACAATGAAATGGCTAAGTTAGATTCCCACACTTGCCACCTACTAGGTCAGGAATAAATAAAAAAACTCCACTCATCTGTCTTGTTTGATGAGCCACTTAATTGAATTGAAGGTAATGAACAGCATTGAACAGAACATAAAAGAGGTTCCTTCATGAAATGCTCTTTGAAAGAGCACTAATGAAAATAATATATCCTTTCTTTAAAATAACACCAAGCATGACTTTGATAGAAAATTAACTAGAGGTGGTTTTGTGTATTTCAGTCGAAATGTATCTAGAAGACTATTCTATTTTATAGAATTATAAAACATGTCATCCTTATATCTAATTGTAAGTTTGCCTGTTGCAACTTCTGTCTCTTGAGTCTCATCATATCATCATGCACCTCTGAGAAAAGAAAAGTCTCTGTCTTTTCCATATTCTTTGACCAAGGTAGTGCATGGACCAAGGTCTCCTTTAAGCTTTGCTTCTCCAGACTGAACAGACAAAATTTCCTCAACTTCTTTTCAGATGTACTCCAGACCCTGACCATGTTGGTGGTCTTGCTCCAGCATTTTAATATCTTTCTTATACTGGTAAGCTCAAAACTGGACACAGTATTCCAGATGCAATCTCACAAATGCCAAAAATAGGAAGGATTACTTTCCTTCACCTGCTGGCTACATTTTTGCTAATACATTCCACAACACAGTTGAAATATTTTCTCAAACATCGATTTAAATTTTTGTAAAGTCAGTATCAAACACAAAAATGAAATAATGTGAACTAGTGAGTGGCTGCACTTGAAATCAGTTAATGAGGTACCTTCCTGAAACTATCCAGATAAGGTCTAGATCCACAAAAGATAGTCTCCTAAACCTGCAATTTAAATTCTCAAAACCTTTAGTCTATCCCTGGGGCTACAAAAAATCTAACATTGAAACTCTCATGTAAGCTTAAACTAATCTTTAAGTTTTTCAGGAACAGTGCGCTGCAGAGCACACAAGCATAGAACACTGATCCCTTCCAGCTTCTGCCCACAGGGTCATTTCCTAGCCTTGTCTAAGGAGTTCTTGTGCAGATGTACCTGGCATTGTATTAGCCAAATAAAATCTGGTTTAGGCTTTGGAAAAATATCAACACTTATTTATTCTAGGTTCCATAAATTGAAAATTTTCTAACAAAATCAAGTTTGGTCAGAACATGTCAGGCTTGTTCAAAAAGGAAGCCTAGCATCTAACTGAAAAGTTGCAACTGAGGTGAAAGGCAAGTTTGACATGACAATGTTGAATTTACCATCTGTGTATCTAGCTCTACAATTTGCATCTTGGAATTATGCGATTACATCAGAATCTATTATCGAATTTAAAAAGATACCCATCTATCTCCCCTTCTCCTTGTTCCACAAAACGCTATCAAACTTCAAACTGTGACCTGAATGCAACTAATGCAGTAATGTCTTCCTGTGTTTGTAAAAATTCTGAAAAAGTGGTGCTAATAAATGATCTTCCAACGTGATCATACAAACAACTAACTGCAGGAATCATTGGTTTCTCCGTTGCCTTTGTCAGACTCTCCAACGACAGATTAAAGTACTCCATGACCTGAAGAACTGAGTTGTCCATGCTGCAGCCATCCTCTTTGGAAGCCCACCTACAAATGTGCTTACAACACTGCAGGCAGTGTTGCAGCTGATTCTTCTTCCTCTGGTCTTCAGGGAAACCACTTCTGGAGGGATGTGATCTGCTAGTGGAATTCCACCAGCAGCACGTACAGAGCCTTCAGTCATGAAGAGACACCTGCATTACTCTTTACCGAAGTGGCATACAGGCTTTGGGGTGTGCATCCTGATGCAATGAGTTCTGCAATTTAACAACTGCGTGAAAAAGTATCTCCCTCTCTGTGTTTTCAACCCGATAGGTCCTCTCATTCTGGATCATTCCTGCAAGCTGGAACATTATTGACAGAGGTGCTCAGGACAACAGTGCAAAACATATCAGAAACTTACTGTGTTACTGGGCACAGAGACAGAAGCCTGGGGTCTGCACTGCTGCGATCACTGTGGAAAACCTGCAGGGTGAGAAAGGACCAGACAATTATGGGCAATGGTAGCAGTTACTGCGCATCGGCTGGATGAGACCAGCTTTTGCTTCCTGACAAATGGCCAGATGACAGTCTGCTAATTAAAACGTTCTCTGAAAACAAACTTCAGCATTTCAAACTAATGGAGCTTATTACACATGCTTACGGTAGAGTTATCACAGTGCTTATAGATCATGAGTCCCAGACTTCCTTCTGGTATCAGCCCAGGGTGCCAGAGAATCCATACACATCAAATCAGCACTGACTCTGCCAATCCCTGCAGAAGGTCCTTCCTTGGTACTGTACCAGTCTATAGGCAGGGAAGCCGGAGGATTGTAGACGTAACTTTGGCTAGACACAATTCCAGGATCTGGAGATTTTCTATGGTGTGTAGTCCAGTCACGGGCACAGATGCTTGCTCTGGCCAGTGATCGAGTGAGAGAAATCTGAGGACTGCTGTAACACTCATGTTGGTGACTTTAAACCGCTATAGCGGCTTACACTACTGAAAAGGTCTCCTTCCCGGAACTTTACATCTTCTTGGTTCTCTGATATCTTTCCAGTGTTTGAGTAAGAAATGGTCCTTTTTTTAGCAGCCAGTTTCTTCAGTGGGCTTCTAACGAGGACTGTCTTTCACTAAGAAAAATTCCGATTGGTTTTCAAACCCACACGTATCAGAAAGAAAAGCCTCTTGAAGCTGGTTTTTTTTAAGATTTATAAATGCATTTATTTTCTGTGTTGGAACAACCACAAAATAATGTTAATTAACAAATGGCAATGGTAAAGATTGCAATAGTGATGACTGTATATTGAGTTGGATTGCTTGTGCACTTGTTAGTGCCAGTGATGATCACAGATAAAAGGGAAAAGAAACTATTCAATTTAATGGTTCTGCAAGAAAATAATTTTTAAGTAGAACAAGACTAAAATAAGCACAACGGGGTTTTTGTTATTTAATTTTTAGTGCTTACAAAAATAACTTTTAACTAGAAGCAAATTCACAAGTATCTGCTGAACAAGATGTGAGATGAAAAATTATGAATGCTGTAAATTGGACAGTCTGAATGCAAGTAATTTAATGAGACCATTAGTGAGACACCAATTGGATGCTGTATTATTACATTTCTCTCATAAATATGGTTGATTTAAAAGCTCATTTTTCTCAAAGACCGGATCTAAATGTAAATTAGACCACTTGTCCTCTCTTACGATTGTTTTTGTTAATAATAATAAATATTTATATAAGAAATTAAGATGCAACATGTAGACTGATATGTTTTAATAATTTCAAATCTGTACATGAAATCAAAGCCAATTAATGTAATAACCTATGTAATATCTAGACATGAATTCAAAAGCCAATATAACGTAACATAATGTAGTATGATTATTCTTCTTGACTTCACCAGAAGTATTGTCTACATATATGTATTTTAAAAATGAGTCTTTAAGTGTCTTCTGATTGAACTCTTACTGATCAGGGGAAGAATGTGTATTTGGATGCCTCGCTTTCATTGTAGTGTGAAATCAAACCACTACTATCTCTGTATTTCTGACATTTGCACTATCACATCACAGCCTAGAATATCAACTTTGGAGTTCACGGTAAGTGGGTTCTTTAGCAGCAGCAAAGCAGGAAGGATTACAAAGTCAGGGACATACTTCAATATTCACTGACTTGAAGCCTTTCTTCTTGAACCTATGCCACTTTTGAGATTTATGAAAAAGTTGTTTTCTTTAGTTTTTAAGTAGTAAAAGGAATGATTAATATTTCTCTCTAGCCAACATACATTTGCAATCCCTTACTACTTCTCTGAATGATGCAATTCCAGGCTTTCCTGTTCCACTGCTGATAGAAATTACTAGATAGCTCTTCACTTTTTCTTGTAATAATTATTTTAAATTCAATCTTAACAGCCTAAATAGACTATGAAATTTACCGAAGAAAAAAATATCAAATTTTAAAATCTGAATGTGCTGGCCTAAAAATCTGCCTACATACAAAATAGATTTTTTTTTCTTTCAGCCATTCTTTTGACAAAACAAACAATTTTTTTTTTCCAGTAGGATTTGCTTGTTCTTATCTCAGACACACTATTTTTTCTAATCAGTGGCAAGCCTATTAATTACCCTATTAGGCTATTCTGACAACGCAAAATTATTCCTAAAACAGATAACTGCTTCCCCGAAAAGTAAGTGTTCGTATTACGGACTTTTTAGTAGGTGATATTATCTATTATCAGACAATCAGTTTTTATTTCAATTTTTCAAAATTTGTCTGAAAGATTTTTAATTTTGGAAGGGAAGTATGAATTCTCATTTTTCATCAGTTCTATTTTTTCCTTGGAGGATTTATAACCACGTGGAAAAGTAGTTGCAGGATTTGAGCCTTCAGCTTTTTCACTGTGAGTAGTCTTTAAGTCCAGTGAGTAACTCATGATTTATAAATTTTAGTGTCTATGTTAATACTGGAGCTAAGGTTACAGCTATATGCACAGGTTACTGCATGGTGAACTAGAATGCAGAGTAATAATCCATATTCGTTCCCTTGAAATATTTGTTCACAGGTATAAATGCATTTGCCACAGCTGCCACTGGCATATAAACTATCATTTAGCATGGGATAGAAACATGAAATGGTTAATGTTGATCTGACAATGCATACTGATGAACCAACCTTAGCATTCACTGTTGAAAACAAGTGACATTGAATAACACTCATGTCAGTAGCACTTAAATGACAAAAGCATTCAAAGATTTTTTTTTATAAAAACCTGTAGAACTACCAGTAAAATGTATATGTATGAGTATTTGAGAGAGCTTTTTCATAGAAAAGGTTTCTGAAGTTACGATCCAAACAATGAAAAGATCATTTTTTGGCTTTTTTTAAGAGCTAAAGAAAAGAATTCTACACTTCAAGAATTGTTCTTTCAAACTCAAAAACTGGCCAAAACCTACATGTTCAACAAAGTTTTCCCTTATAGTAAAACAAAGCTTTCTGACACAGATTCTACCCGAACAAAAGACTGTTTAATCTCTGCCAGTTTCTCAAGGGAAAAGATAGTTTCAGCAGTGATTCTGCTCAAGCTGGTTTTTGAAGAAACTTCCACTTCAGAAGGGAGAGGAAAAAAAAAATCAACGAAAAAACCCTACGGAGTTTTCCATAAGGGAAGAGTCCCTAACTATTCAGATCTAATACAGATGACACTAAGAAAGATGGCTATGTAGAAATGCCAAAATTTGTCTCCTTGATCAAACTGGCAACAAAAACCAACAAAAATTTGGCCCTCTTGACAAGTTCTTACTGTACATACGACATATATAAGAGCACCAGAAGGTAGTGTTGTGTCAAGTCACAGGTCCAGGTAGTCCAGCCCTCACACGACCATAAGTGGATGTTCAGAGAAGGGTATATAGAAAGGAGGAAGGATGTACAAAGCATCCCTAAGGCTCTCTTCCAGCTTTGAGGGTCAGGAAACACCTGAGACTCAGGCATACTTTGAGTTTGGAAAACTTCAGTCACTCCCTTCCCTATGGATATGTCTGGTCTGTGTGAAGCAGGTGCTTCCAATGAGGTCTTCTCAAGCGAGGGGGTGCTGCAACACTGTAGGAACATCACCCTGAGGCGATGATGGATAAGGTAATGTATACATATAATGGTTCCCACCAAAAAGCAGTGCACGCTACTTTTGTATTTTTATTTTATTCATCATCATCATCATAATTTGGAAATGTATTTCCACTGTAATAATTGTAAGGCTGTAAACAAGCATTTAGGTGAATGTAGATTACTGCATTTACAAAAGCGTGTGTTTATATCTATTAATGGTAGTTTCCATTCCGCTCAGAGTTCCATGCACTAATTACTTCAGTATGAAAGGTTTAAGGGGCCCTCATTTTTTTCATAGTAAGCAATAAAAGTTTTGCTTGCACCCTGGAATCTAATGTTACAATTTTCTTTTCTCATATCATTTTCATTAGGTACTGTGCCATTAACTTCTTATCAGTCTTTAAGCTGAACTGAAGCAAAAGATTTGCCTTCAATGTGTAACACCAAGAAGTCTGTAGCAGCACATTTGTCTTTATGGGTAAAAACCCCCTTTTTGCTGTTAATTTTATTCATTCTGTGTAAAGTCTAAATTAAATATCTTCTGTGTTCTAATTTTTCTACACTGACTCATCTTTAACACACAGAATATACCCGTTAACCAATTTTATTTCCATCCTTCCTGGTTTCTTCTGTCTCCTTAAATATCCTGTTTATGGAAGGGGCTTACAGATCCAAGGAAATCCTTCCTGTCCATTTCCTACCCTCTTATCAGGAATTAAAGTCCCAGATAGTATTTGCACTTTTGAATGAAATTAATTGGTGCCTCCTCTGCCTTCTGCCTTTAATTCAAGTGTTGCTGGCCTCATCATTTATCCTGGTTTCTCAAAGCTACCCTTTCCAAAATACCAGGTTTTGTTATTGATCAGTATTTTATTATCCTTGCAATTTAGCAGGATCTGAGCCTGTTCATGATTTCATGGTCTCACATTATCTTCTACTGTGTGCATTTTTCCCACATTCTTGCTGTTTCCATTTGACAGGTTGCTAAATATTTTAGATGCAGTATGTCCATCATGTCTTAGGACATCCGATGCATCTCAGGAAAATTATTTCTAATGTATGTCTAGTAAATAAAATAAATATGCAAAGTGTGTGATAAATGGCAACTCAACTAGCTTATCAACAGATTTTTCAATATGCTTGCAGATTAATTTATCTGATTTAAAATAGTTCTATGATAAATTGCAGGAGGGCAAAGGGGTTGACACACTTATCTGATATTCTTCAAGGAACCATGCTATATTATACAGGAACCAGGTATGATTCTTTCCACTAGTTAACCTGACACCTGACATTGCAAATTACTTTACGAAGAAGTCAGAGTAGATTCTCCACGACAATTTATTTGTAGCATCAGACCTCAAGTTTTTCAACATACCCAAATTGCTAAGTGATAACTCATTCACAATTACTTTGCTCCATCAGCACAAAAAAAGGAATCTACAGTAGGTATATAAACATCTTGCTAAGAACAATCTCTCTCTGATTTTTTAAAGAAAGACTGTAGGCACCTATCTTCAGGCAAAGATTTTAAGCTCTCAGTAACGCACATAAATGTGAGAAATCCAAGTATGTGATAAGTCTAAGCAAGGCACATACATGATAATTCTGAATAATGCACCTAAATGCTACAGAGGGGCAGAATTTAAGACACATTAGCATTGACTAGCTTTGACAGCTCCCCACTAAAGAATACTGGCTTGCATTCCTAGGAAGAATAAATGCCTGATTGAAAGATTACATACATTCCTGAAAAGGTGAATCACTGGGGAGAGTTGTGGAGTCATAAGGCAGAGAAACTAACTCAGTTTCAGTGCTGTGTTGTAACCTAAAGGAGCTGATGAAACCTAGAAATGTACAAAAGAGGCAGTAGTGAATACGAATGGAGTAATTTTACCTCTTTATACAAGGCTGGAGAGAACAATGTTAGGACAGCCACCTGAACAAATACAAGGAGGGAAACTACTGGCTAGCTATTAATTTTACAGAAAAGAGTTTCAGAACCTACTGTGAATGTTGATATGAAAATGAGTGAAGGGCTGTGCTGTTGTAAAAATCAAGTACGTCACTGTGAGGGATAACAAGACTGTGAAGTAATCCTTATGCTCTGTTCAGCATTAGGAAGGTCTTATCTAGAGTATTGTGCCCCATTTTAGTTAGAAGATATACTTTCTCATGGTAAAGATAGTGAGGTGTTGGAATAGATTGCCTAGAGACGTTACAGACTCTCCAGCGGTGGAAGTTTTTAAGAATAAATTAGATAAACCTGGATCAAGAATGTGTACAGCTGATCCTGCCCTGAAGTAGTGGATGAACTGTATGACTTTGCCTAGTATCTTCCCAGACCTGTTTTGTATGAACACTATGAATTTTACAATTATGTGAATAAAACATACGGTTGCGATACGAAGTTGAAATGTAGGAGAACGTACGGAAAAGCTGAAAAATTTATGTTGAAAAAGTCATGTTTTTAGCAAGACATTTAAAAGATCTTAGNTATTATCTAATGGTCCCATACAACTTTATATGATAATTAACCTATGCAATACTTCTCCTGAAATGCTTTGGTGTATTCAAAGTTTGATTTTCAATTTTCTGAAAAGTCTTTATAGCAATAACAACACCACCTCAAACACTAGCTTTCTACTAGAAACAGAAGGGAAAAAAAGGGTTGAAAATTCTCTTTGCCAGTAACATAACACAGTCTGACAGTTTCTGTTCTGTAATGATGTAATATCTCAATACTAATTCATAGAGCATAAAAGAACTGTTTGCAGGGCATGGAACAATTCCTCTTGTTTTGGAATGAAAAAAAACCCTCCATATGCTTGCAAGGCAAAGTACTTAACCTGCCTTGAAATTGCCAATATTTAACAGATTATATATGAACTTTTATTTTTTGTCTCAGCATGGGCCCCATTATAGGGAAGATGAAATTGGGCCCAGAGGGAAAAAAATAAATAAGCAAATCCCCTATTATTGGCACTGGTTTCACTGGCATTGCAAGTTTTCAGTGTTTCTCAGGATCAGGTCCCTACATTTTATGTTCACCTTCCTGGAAATATCTCTGTAAGTCTAATTAGTCTTTAACTTGGAAATGACAGCAGGGGAGCTATTCTTTCTAAAAAACACAAAACAAGCCTGCATCTGTTTTGCTCTGCAAACTAGCAGAGCTCCGCACTTAACAGGAATAAAAATAAATGATGAATTTCATGCCCTCAAAAGAAAAACAACCCAACAACAAAACCTTGCTGTTTCAGTGCATCACAAATGAGATATCTTTACTTGCTTAGAAGATATTAGAATTTTTTAGCAACAGAAATTCCAGTGGGATGGGATGCTTAATCCCCATGCTATAGTTTCCAGTTCTATTGTCATAAACTCTATCCATATGCAGTTTTCTCACCTTTTGTATTTTAGGCATAGTCCACATTTTTCTTTGCTGTTTGTCCATGTGGGCGCAACTGGAGGCACGTTCTTTCACACTAGATATTCTACTGTAGTATGGAGTAAGGAGAGAGATGAGTTTTAAACGAAAGTTTGTCACAAACCCCTCATGAATATATTCATAAAGTCAATATTCCTATAGTCTCTGACCTTCAAAAAAATTCTGAATACTGTAGATTAAGAATTCACTGGACACTTATGGAAAGAATGTAATCGTGATTCTAACTTTGTTGGGTAATACAAGAGAAATAGAAACATTGGGCAGAGGAGGAACTGAAAGAAAATACATATATGTGCAACATTTGATGGAGAAGAGGTGGTATGAATGTCTACGGAAGGTAATGACACCTGCTGCCATTCTATATAGAAAATAGATATCTAGAAAATGGCAGGACCTCAAGGGAATAATTAGATTCTCCTTGTCTTTGCAGTTTCAGACAAATAAAGACCAGTATTTACCTACTCAGGAAAAACTCACTACTCACAAGTTAACAAATACAGGTTTCAGCCCTCATTAATCTGCACAGAGTGTATCTTTCTTTACGTTGCATTAGTTTTGCTTCTAGTGTTGATTTCGCCGTTCCTATAGCTCTGTAGAAAACACCGCTCCATAAATTTGCCATGATAGACTGTTTACACTCGTATTCTTTAAAAAGCATGTCAAACTGATGAAATTCCCTACGCATGTTTGACTCAGAAGCCTCTCTCCATCAACAGGAAGCAATTGTTTCTGCTAATTTAGAAGCAATATAACCACTTTAGGGCCTGCTAGGCTTTCTTTGCTTAAGAAAAGGATCCAAGACTGTGACTGACCAAAAGACCCCAACAATGGAACAATGCTCAGAGGAGATGGACAAGGGAGATGAGCTCAGGGGACAATGCAGGCTGTACCTGCCCACAGAGGCTGACTGTATCTCAACACAAAGGGGAGCTGGGGGGGGGCTTTGTTTGCGCTGAGCGGCTATCAGCGCTTGAGTGGATGAACCGGTGGGGCAAGCGATTCCTCCCGGGTTCGTGAGAGTGCGAATGTCTCCCTGGGTCAGCCAGAGCAGATGGGGGAGGAGGGGGAGTGAATACGTGGCTCCACTTAACAGTAGAGCATAAACCCCAAACGATTCGCAAAAGTATTTAGAGGAGAGCAGCCAGCAGGAGCTGGATCCAGCCCAGCGCGTTACGGGGAGCGGCCACGGGAACGGCGGAGGTGGTGCGGTGTTACCGCAGTAGCTGTGCGTATTGCTAAGCGTAACTTGCGCTTGTAATTGTGATTTCAGCATATTTTGTATGACTGCTAAATCAGGCATGCCGTGTAACAGGAGCTGTCTTGAAATGAGTGTATTTGTTGTTACACCCTTCAGGCATGGAATACCTGGAAGAGCCAGGCTGGAGAGTACTGGACTCTTGACCAAGACTGCTCTTAGTGCTTCACAGTAGGAGAGGCTGTGTTATGGATTGACCCTGGGACTATTTATTTTATAATTTGTAGTGGCATACTTATTTCCCTTTTTCTATACGTAGGAGACAACAGCTTACGTGGATATGAAGTGTTAATAGTAAATAAATTTAGTATTTCATTAAATATTTCAGTCTGGAGAAAAGAAGGCTCCAAGGAGACCTTATTGTGGCCTACCAGTATCTTGAGGGGGCCTACAAGAAAGCTGGTGAGGGAATTTTTAGGATGTCGGGTAATGGTAGGACTTGAGGGAATAAGTTAAAACTAGAGATGGGTCGTTTCAGAATGGAGGTTAGGAAGAAGTTCTTCACCATGAGGATGGTGAGACACTGGCACAGGTTGCCCAGGGAAGCTGTGGATGCCCCATCCCTGGAAGTGTTCAGGGCCAGGCTGGATGGGGCTTTGAGCAGCCTGGTCTAGTGGGAGGTGTCCCTGCCCAGGGCAGGGAGGTTGCAACTAGATGATCTTTAAGGTCCCTTCCAACCCTGACAATTCTATGATTGTAAATACATTAATAGAGAGTTAAACTACTTCAGAGAAGTTAAAAAGTTAAATGCATAGCCCGTTTACTTCACCTGCCGTAGGAGCGTATGCGGGGTAGCCAAAACAGAACCTTTAACNCTGGAAATAATGCCAAGGTGTTAATGAGATGTTACACTGAGGCAAACTGGCAAAAGCCCACACCAGGATTTGAGGCAGAGACCTTTCTGAAAGATGTGTTCTGGGGAAGGTTTACTTCAACAGACACAATACATAAGTGCAGGAAATACAGATATTTTGGTATGCTGGTTATATTATATTATANAAAAAAAAAAAAAAAACGAGTTCATCAGCGTATCATTAACACTACCTGCCTTGCACCTGAGTACAAGCACGCCGAAGGAGTGGAAGCAGAGCCGGGTAAGGGCTCTGGCAGAGGCGGCTTTGCATAAGGATGGGGGCGATGGGCCGGCGGGACACACCCAGACACCGAGCACAGGCAAGACAATTGAGAGCCAGATAAGCATCACCGGGAGCAGGTGAGGGGGTCAGCGGTCTGAAAGCGCGGGTATAAGCGAGGAGACGCAGAGGAGGAGGGGGCAGACCCCGGCTCCCAGCGCTGCGGTGCGGGGGTCCCGCCGGAGGGAGCGCTGGCAGAGGGGGTAAGGACGGAGGTTTGTGCTCCTGGTGGTGCTTGATGGCGTGTGGGAATTGGTCGCCAGCAGTAAGCGCGCTCGCCATGAGGGAATTTTGTGAAGGCTTAGCTTGCAAGTTCAGAAGGGGCCTCGTTGGTCATGCTAACACCTTTTTTAAAAAAAGCTTGTAGATGCGTGTGTATATATCCATGTATCCACGTGCCTTACGCAGGTGCTTTGTGGACAGTTGTATCTGTTTGTCTTGCTCCACCTGTCCCCTTCACGCCGTCGGCAAACGACCGCCAGGCTTCGCTTCTCCGGGAAGGCGGAATCCCGCGGGGCGCNGCTTTTTTATTCTTTCTATTTATAGTTTTCCTGTCAGAGTTAAGAAAGTCCTTGCAGATAGTTTGTCATACCCTACAATCTTTCTGTCGTGGCCTAAACTTTGTCCATTGTAAAAGAAACAAACAAAAAAATCCCACCAAAAAGAGCAACGAGGGCGTTGAGTCTGCAGCTGGACTAACAAGCCATGGGGAGGGTGGCGTGGNCGCGGGGCGCGGAGGGAGCGCGGTGCCGGCGGCGGGGGTGCGCGGTGCCGGCGGGCAGGACGCGTCACGGCGCGTGCCGACAGCTCAGGCAAAGGTGGCAGAGGGCGTGGGTTCGTCACGTCTCGAGTGTGCGTGAGCAGAGCTCCAAGTTACGGTGGGAGAGAGTTGGGGATGTTTGTGCTTTTCGCAAGTGCTGCCCGGGTGTATTTGGACTCTCCGAGAGGGCGCTCAGACGGTGGTACTCGGCG
>VXBO01003086.1:10462-47509 GCA_013400135.1 Rhinoptilus africanus | reverse complement strand
GATAATTGGACTGAAGAGGACTTTGATTTTGTTGTACAACTACACACTGAGGTGAGTGTCCCATCTTCCCTATCCCTTCTTGACTTTCACCAACTGGGTATTTTCTCCACAGAAATTAGGCTGCATCTTAGATGCCCATAGAGATCATGGTATTGATTTAAATATTTTTGTTAATTGAAGAAATTTAATTATTTTCACTCAGATTAAAGGATGGAGAGAGACCCTAGTTTATCCAAGCATGTTAGAGAAGTTGCTGTTGTTATAGCCTGTGTTCTTGATGTGAGTCCTCCTTCCTTTAGGGCCGTGTTGGCTTTTTTGTGGACAGACTTAGTAGTATTAATACCAGAAGACTATATTTGTATATTAATAAACACAAAATATTATGAAGTTCTGTTTGTTTTTCCTTTCTTTCACAGAGCTTGCCATCCAAAGTATCTGGAAGAAGGATCTAAATCAGGAGATGCTAGTATTTTTTAAAAAAAACTGATTTCTAAGACATAATGTTTTCAGTCACTTTTTGCATGTTATTAAAAGCCTAAGTTTGAGTTACTTAACCTTCTAGTGCCTGTCTGTCTCCATGTGCCTATTTTTTCCTGTAGACCCCCAGTAAGTTGCATCCGTTCATCTTATTCTTGGCATTCTCTGCTCTTCTAAGTCCCCTTACAAAAATGAGAGACAAAACCCACAAGTTGGGCACCTTCAGGTCACTCTCCTATTGTTTCTTTTCCATGTTGAAATACTTTCTCTTCTTTTTTTCCCCTCCCATTTTCCCTAGTATAACTGACTGTCAGCTGTAAAATTTAGTAGCAGATAACAATATTGTTGGAGTAGATAAGGGAACGTGGGTCTTTGTAGCTGCTTTAGAAAGTGGGTTGTTAAGCTGATACTATTTGCAGGAAGTTTAGATATCCCAGTTATATGATGGTAAATTTGACATAGTCCAGGACTCCCCTTTTGTTCTTAAAACTGTTCTCTCTAAGTCCTTAGTGCTCAGTTAAGCTTAAGTAGCAGCACAGTGGCAGAGGGAAATCCTGGTTGATGTGGACCAGTGAGAGGGCATCTTTAAAAGTCCATCTGAAGTCCTATATTCAGACTCCCAAAGGAGAATGCAGCATGAAAGTTTGAGCATAGTACTCTCGATGGTTCAGAACAGAGCAAGTTCACAGAATTAATGTGTTTTCCTAGAACTAGACACATTCCAGGTCTGGAAGCAGTAGGAATACAAAGACTTTTCTTGACAGTTTCTGAGGAAAAGTATCTCTTTTTCTTACTCTAAACAATGGGTTTGTGCAACAGTTACTTTGTTACTAATTTAGTTCAGTTAATTCCAATATAGATGGGTGACAAATTGCCAGATAACCTAGGCTATGTAGAGAGTTTGAGTGCTCAATATTTCGTTATAAAGAATAATCGGGACAAAACCAAATCCTACTGATGGTAGATGCTAAGCCTTAGAAAACACCAATTTTTAACTAATATATCATTAACTGTTTGTTTAATAGGTTTCTATAAAAATTAATTCAGTGCTGAAGATCTAAGGTTATCTGATGAGAGTATTTTTTCATAAAGCATCACCTAGGACAGGAGGAAAAGGGAGGCTTCACTCACTGTACATGAATCCACTCGTGCTTGAGAGAGAGGTTAGCCATCATCTGTTCTCATCTCAGCTGGATGAACTGCTGTCTGAGGTGATTCAGCAGGTTTTTAAAGGAAGTGTCTGAACTCGTATGCTTACCAGTGTGTATGATGTTATCTGTCTCTCGTCACTCAGATAATCTGATCAAAAAATAAAGGACAAAAGAATTGTCATTTCCACCACCCTGATAATTTTCCATATATTTCCCCTCTTATCGTATGCTGTCAGTTGCTGGGATAAGGCCAAAACTGGCATTCGCTCCTTGTGAGAAGGCCCCTAAAGCTTTAAGGCAAACATTGAGGGAGAGAAAAACTGGAAATTACCTAAATATAGATACTCTCAGCACCTGAAAAAGCATTTTGCATAAGTGTTGGATAAATATTGAAGAGCTGCTATCTGTTCTGCCTTTAACCATGTAAGCAGCAAACCATGTGAAGTATAATACAAGAAAAAAAGCACCCACCCATGTGAAAGGACTTTAAACTTTCTATGCAGCTCTTCAAAGGTTAAAAAAAGTCTTTCCAAGTATATTTTCTGACTACTTAAGTCTTTTTTTACTTTTAATTTACAGCTACCACTGCCACATGTATATTTTAATGATTTGCTCTTCCAAATTATACTTATCAAATTAGCTTATTCCAGAAAAAGAATCCATGCGGTAGTCTTGCTCAATCAGCCTTCTTTCTCGAATTACTTCCTTATCTGTGAAAATGCAGTTACAGCTTTTGATTACTTTTAGATAATGAAATAATGACAAAATGTCTAATTTATTAAATTAAGTAGTTTTAGCTTATACTGCTTTTTGATGTGTGATCTTAATTCCCATTAACACAGTTTTTGCTTCAGATGTTGAAAGCAAATACCGCTTTTTTATTTCTGTTTTATGGACTAGATCCTAAAATAGTATAAAGCTTTTAGATTATTAAATGAGATTTTGCAATCAGCACATTTTTAGCTTTATAAATAAAATGTATACAGACATAACTATACTTGGGTATTAAAACTGAAGTTTTCAATAAAATAGCTACATTTGTCTCTTTGTTTCGTTACGCTTTTGTGGAGATGTGAGCTGGGACTGCCCACTTGGTGAAGTGTTTGCAAGCTCCCTGTCAGATGGCATCAGACTCTGTCATCAGTAGACTCTGATGGTGAAGTTGGGTGTTACTGGGTGCTCCCTGCTGACTGCCCTGTTGGTTGGCAGGTCTCTCCCTGTTCATAGCTTTTGCAACTGAATACAAACTGAGAACACAGTTCTTTCTGGATTAATTACTGCTGATACGCTTATTAGTTTTCATATGCCCATCTAAATTTCTTAGTGTGGTTTTAGTTTTAGAATATTAATGATTGCAGGGTTGTTTGGGGTTTTTTTAAAGTTAGTCTTGTTTGATTTCAAGGAGTGAATTCAAGCAAAACATTGAGTTTCTTTCTGGTTTGGGTTTTGGAAAAAGAAAAGAAGGGAAAAGGGGTAAAATAACTAGGTGGGGAAAACAAAGAATAAAATTGAGATTCCAGCACGAAGAGAAAAGGTGATTTAAAAAAAAAGGGCTACAGAAGAGAAGATAAAGGAAAGAGAAGCAATTGGATTAAACCCTCCCCATTATAGATTTTCTTCTCACTTACGTTAATGGAAATCTACTGCAACTCCAATGAATGTTCTTATTTACAAGTGATTTTGAAAGGCTGGGTGAGTAACGCACATTCTGTGCATCAGACTTGAGATGTGTGTGGCCCTGGATGGGCCACAGGAGAGGAAAGTCTAAAGCCTCAAATTCCATACCTCCTTTCTGTGTGAATAAATCAGGTCCTTAAAGGGAGGAATGGGACTACTAGCTACCATTTTTATAAAATAGAAATAAGAAGAGTACATGTTTTCTGTCCAATTTGTTTTAAATTACTTCTGAGTAGTCTATTGAGGAATAGAAAACAATGGCGTTACAGAATGACTGAATATTTATTGGTGTAGACAGTACACACTTATACATTGCATGTATTGCTGGAGATTAGAAGTTACGATTGAAGTCTTGAAGTACCATACTGTGAAACTAATATGCTGATGATGAGGCCCAAAGGATCTCATCTCCGTTTGAATTTTGTTACCGGGAATTTCATCAAACTTGAGCTTATGAAAAACAAAACCACGTTATCTGTTTTGTGAGTCCTTTATGATGATTGTGTTCTTAGTGATGAAAGTCCTTTTTTGCTATGGTCCAATTTTTCAGAAACTACCCCGTGTGAACGCTTTTTTAGCATTAGCTAGCTGCTTTTTGACCTTTCTATAGCATTTATCATGACCAGCCTACTTGACTTTTTTCCAAAAAAAGTGCTGTGAGACTGATACAGTGACTTACTACGTTCTTTTACTTGCACTCTGTTTTCATTCCTTTCTTGCCTTGACGAGAAAAAGGATGGGAAGTCTATGCTTGTGATATTTGTGAAAAATGCTCTCTATTACGATAACCAATCAAACCCAAAAATTAGTCAAGGTTTACTAATCAAAATTGGACAAACCTTAAATATTAATTTTTGGTTAATAACAACAACAAAAAAGAACACCTTTATAACAGGTGTGAGTGCAGCAGAGATGACTACAGATACCTAAGTATAGCGTAGACATATCTGAGCTAGCTTTATGTTTTCTATATCTGAGCTATCCAGATGCTAAGCACTGATGTATCTTGTCATAGCATAGAGACAGCAAGGCCTAAATTGTTATCAGTACGCAATCTAAATAATATAAATCTAGTTCAGAAATTTCTGCTTTGTCCTGCAGTCAAAGCAATATGGAGCGTCTTGACAGTGGAGGCTATGAAATTTGATAGGGAAAAACTTAGTGGCTGAGTAATGACAGCTGTGTGCAGGAAAAGGAAATTAAAGTTGTATTGGTTTCTCTAATTGTGATGTGTTTGGATTTTTTTGAGCACAAGTTTTTGCATTACTTAGCATTTAGTTAATGAAAGTGTGTGAAGAGCGTCTGTTAGCTACCTATACTCCCAGCAGAAAGTGTTCCCTTAATATTACCAATATAGAGAAGAGAGATGTTCAACATGTTAGACATATCTGGACATCTTTACACGCATACTCAAGAAGCTGCAGCAGCGTGGACCGAATTTGGCTGTCAGATGATTTGTAAGTGAAAGTGTGTCTCCAAATTATAACATAATTTTCAGTAATCTTCATTCAAATTGCCTCAGATTTGATTAAGTTACTGCCAGAACAAAGTACATTTTCTGTGCATTAATCATTAGAAATGAACTTATATTTTTAATTTATTTCTAATAAGTAATACATACTGTGAGTGATTTTTCTTTGTTTATGATGGCTGATAGAGCAGCTTGAATTTTATAATAATTCATGAGAAATTAATAAGCAGTCATAATGAATAAACTTAGGGACAGTTTAATGACTATTCATCAGCAGTTCATGCACAACAAATCCAAATGTTTATCAAAGATGTTCATAAACATAGTGCACAAGAAGCTTTAATGAACTGATAAAGAACATTAATGAACATTCATTATGAACTTCCCTTTGCTGAGAATGACATCCTCAGAGGAAATCTAACATTTCAAATTATTTTCCTTTTAAAGAAAAGAAACATGGATGTTTCAGAATATCTCAGTACTTAGCATAGGGCTAAAAATAAAATACAGATTAAATTTTTTATTGAGACGAAGAGTAAGTTGCGGTGGAATCATAAGAATATCTGTTCTTGTCATGATCCGTGTGAAGGATCTTCGAAGACCATTTTGCCAGAAGTCTGACAGATATTTATAGACAGTCATCATCTCCTACTTTGTGGATCGGTACCTTCACTGTGGATTTCATCATTGTCTGTTTTCCACAGAATATGGAAAAACAGAAATGTTTTCTAAGGCTGTATTCTAAGAGCCTTTTCAAGGGGGAGAAGTTTGAACATTAAGCAGAAGAAAAGTAAGAAGAAATTCTAGAGGTGTGAGAAAAGGGAGTAATTAGCTACTCACAGAAAAGGAAATTATTTCTAGAGTTGCATCTGAATACCAAAGGACATCCTCAAGTTCAGAATGGGAGTGCAAATTTGTAGATCCACAAACAGGGGTTACTAAAGTGAGTTTGCAGGAATGTAACCTAGAACATCTCAAGTGATTGTGACTGCTCAGAGGATATGAGGGACACGATAGGGGTTAGGCGCTTGTATTGTCCTTAAATGGAGTGTCCCATTGCTGCTACAGAATAAAGACCACTGATCTAAGCCACTAGAGCTTTTCCTATGCTCTTAGATATTTTCAGTTAATAAAGAGGTTAATCTTTGGGAGGTTTGTGAAAGATAAACATCTTAGAACGTGATGAGCATCAGGGACTTCATGGCTGACAGACTGTGGTTATAATTGTCTTCACACTCTATGTAATGCTGAATGGAGGATTTACATCGACATGTATCTTTTAGAAACTTGTACTATTTTATTTCAGATTTCAACTTGTTTTGGTAGCAGACCCTTTATAATCCCAGTAACTTTTAATTATAACCTCAAATTTAGAAACAAATTTTTGAACTTTCAATTCTCTGTTTCTGTATTGTCAGTATAAAAGGAGTATATGCTTGAAGAGTTGTATGTGTTATGTCTATGGAAACTTCTTTCAGTTCATAGTTTTTGAATAAAATTATTAACTCCTCCCCCAGTCGCCACCACCATCGAAGAGTTACAACATAAGCACTGGCATTTTTGCTCTTCCACATAATTATTTCGGAAGACATTACTAATTAACACACAATTTCATAAACGTCTCTTCAATAAGCCTGTGATGGAGTCAGAATGTCCACAAGAACTATCAGAGATACAAGCCTATGTCACTGCTGAATGTCAGCTGGGAAATAAAACTTGTGAAGAAAGAACTGTGGAACAGCCTCAGGATGCCAGTACTGATTTTCAGAACAGTATGAAGAAAATGCTTACTTGTTTACTTCCATGCTGTATCTTCTGCTTTCCTCATTCAGAATCCTAATGCAGCAAAATAGACCAGAGCAGTTCTAGAAAGACCCATGAGCACATTGACAACCCTATTTGATATCTGAAGGAAAAACTCCTAAGCTGTTTTCTTCCCAGAAAATTCTGTGCGTTAAATTCTCTCTTAAATGTTAGTGGAAAAACTTGTATTTCTTCTTACCTATCACAGAAACAGAATGATAAGTAGGAGAACTTCAGTGCAGTAAATTAAAATCATAAGTTCAGGAAACCAGCTTAACACTTTCTTAGCTTATGATTTTGGTTTTGAGTATATATTAAACTAAAAAAAATCCTTGTAGTTGGGAGCTATATATTATTCCTCTTGATTATCATTTCACTGTAGAAAAATGATTACATACGTGCTATATTTTATTCAAATTGCATTCATAATCCAAAGTAAAAAGTATGTAAAGTATTTATTATTTAGCGTGTTTCATTTTCATCGGAGATACAGTGAGAAGGAGACTAATCTCTTTTCGCATTCATAAAATACAACTGTGGGTGCCATGTTATTACTAGTAACTGACTGAAGTTTCACTAGCACAGTGATGAAGGCCTAGATGAAAGACTGTTGAACTATATGCTGGTTCCTTTTCACAGCAAGTTAAAATGATATGCACAGCATATTAATCACAATTTCATTGCAGAAACATTGGAGGTCAACTGAATAAAATCACATTTATCTGCAGAGGAACCGAAGGAACAAAACATTATTTCTTCAACTGGGATATGCTTTTTTATCTCTAATTCATAGTTATTGGAATAAGATGAAAGCTGTACTAATCATTGCACTGAATTTGCTTTGCATACAGAATAACTAAGCTGCTTCTGGTTTTACTACTACTAAGAACTCTATAGATACTTATATAACTCGTTATGCTCAAAATCATGTTATGGGCAAAAAGGGAACTTATGTATATAAAGGCAAGAATTTATTATTAGTATAATTGAAATCTTAACAGTCTAATCAAGGAATCGTTATTAGTCTACATCTAATTATTACAAAAATTGAAAGTAGAATGGAAAAGTCTCAGTAATAGCAATCCAGTTAAAACTGTTACATTTAGACACTGATCCTGCTGCTGCCTTTCTGGGTCCTAGGGTCAGTGATAGGAGTCTGGTGCATCCATGTTGGTGGAGGGGGGAGTACAGTGTGTCGTTAGCAGCAAGTCCTTTGCTGAGAGGAATGTGGTGTTGATGGCTTCTTTGTCATTCTAGGATCCACTTGTGGTAATTTTTTGTGTCTGCTAACTTATTCTTCGTTCTCTTTATTACCCCTAAAACTGTTTTTTTTCCCAACTCCATTTCTTTAACTGAGACCCCTCATCCTTGGGGTCTCCAATGTTAGCTGGGTCTCCATCTAAAATCCCATGCCTGTAGTCCTGCATACCACGGCAAGCGGTCCCACTTCTCAAGGCCTCTACCAGGAGTATTTAGTATAATACTATATTTTTATGCTATATTATTATGTTGTAATAATAAATATCTCATTTTACACAGAATAGCTACTTGTTACTATCTGTATAAAAAGTACGGTTGTATTGTAAAAAGCTAAGCAGAAATAAAAGTAGTTACGTTCACTTGGTGACTCACTTGGTCATTAAAAAAAAAAAGAGTACAAAAAGAAAAGTCTGGTAGAGTTAAGCCAAGTAAAAAGCTCCAGACAGGTGAAGGCAAGTTCAGACAGAGCAAGCCTGACACGTTTTAGTCCTGAGGCCATGTAGACTCAGCAGCCTGTGGCCTGTTACTGTGCTTCTGGTCTGCAAGGTTACAGCCTTAACACATACTTTCTCTCTCGAAATTAAAAGACTTAATTTTGGAAGGATCGGATCAAAAGTAAGTTCACTGAAGGTATTCTGTTAATAATTTATCTAAACACATTAGCTAGTCTTAATTTTTCTTTTGCTTATTACGTTTCCAATCCATTCTTACACATCCTTCTACATCTTTTGAATTAAATATGTACACAAACTTGTTTTCTTTATACGTGAGAACCTCTAAAGCATTACAGCTATTTTTAACTGGGTTGCATATGTGTGAGAAAATCTAAGCAACCAGGCATCTTTATCAGGTTCTTCCACCAGACCCGTAAGTTCTCTGTAATTGCGACTGGGAGTGCAGTTGTCAGATTCTGGCTCGTCCATCCCTTGGTGAGATTTTGTTTGTCCAGCAGCCTTTCTACCGTGGTCTTGCACCAGAAATCTCTGTTAGGGAGAGTGGGTGCCAGTGAGGGAAGCCTCCAGTAGTAGCACTCAGTTAGGTATTTAATCCTGATTAGTATAATTTAGTAAAGGAGGTTGCCAACATGAAGCTGAGTGATATCCCTGAAAAAATACTCTGTGGCTCAGAGGCCACAGAGGTACCTCAACTGAAATGTGATTTCTGGTGCATTTCAGTCTCTAGGTTCAGTTGAAAGTAATGTGAATTGTCAGTGGCAACAGATACGGTATAGAGTTTGTGAATGGTCTATGAGGTATTTGAGGCCATGACCTAGACTTCATCAAAGACAGTGAGTCCTTCCAAAAACTTCACAGGATAATTCCACTGCCCAGTTTTAGCTTGTATCCAGTCTCCAGTTCACTAGGTTCTTCCTTGTATCCAGTCACAATCTCTCTTGCTTCAGCATCCATTGTCTCAACCTCCGGGCGTGCACTGCTGGAAGGAGTCTGGCTCTGTCTTCTTGATAACCTCCTTTTAAGTATTTGAAAGTTGCTATTAAATGGATTTAAGATGTTTTTACACTCATATTGAAAGAGGAATAAAATTCAATGAAATCATTCAAATGTAAAAATTAATACTAGTAATGTAAAAATTAACAGTATAAATGTGGATCTGATAGTGATTTTTTTTTTCTTTTCCAAACTACAAATAAATTTCTGTTCTTGGGTAGGTATTCTGTTTGCCTGCATGGAAAAAAGAGTTTTACCCTGAAAGGGTTGTTCTTACTTTTCATCAAGGTAAGTTGAACATCTGTGATTCACCTTTTTGATATAATGGATGCACACTAGACAGACGGGCTTCTCAAAAGTACCATCATTTAAGAAAGTAAGTCTTTTGTGCAGTGCATATTCCAAATTTGGAGAGGTCAGATCAATAACATAATAACTGTTCACTTTTAATTTCACCTAGAAGATCCTGACTATCTACCACAAAGTGTCGCCTGCTATACATATCATTGTTTCTGTCTTTGGCACCATGCCTGCAATATAACATGTCAAGAAGAATTTTTCCCTGAATTGTGGAACAAATCAGAGATAGACAGGCATTTAAAAACAGATTTGATTTGCTGTATTTTGCAAGCTTTCTGAGGCAACGTGATAAACCATATAGCAGCTTGAAGTAATGTGGCGAGAGCACTCTATCAGTCTGCATACACTTAACTCCGTTTCACTATCACGCTGCCCTTAGAAAGCATTTATGAGAAATAAAAAGAGCTATTGGTTTGATACAGATTTGTAATATCAGAAGTGCTGAATCATGGATCCAAGTGAGGTATGTGTATAAAAACATTACATATATCATGAGTTAATTGTATATTGTATATTACTTAGACCCTTCTACTGGTTGCTGTTTTTCCCATTGATGCCCTTGTGAAATGTTTTAAAGATATGTATTGGACTGGATTTTGTTGAAAGTATTAATTTTTTTACTGTTTTCAGAGGTAAAGCTGAAGACATTTTTTTAAAAAAGAATTCCTAATTTAAAACAGTCTCAGTGACCTTTCCATTTTCAGTCATCTGTGAGAGGAATAAAATGTTCTAGTAAGATTTAAATTTTGATGTATATTTTAAATAACAAACCCCATAAATTTTAAGAATTAAAATGAGAAGTAACTTAATCAAGTAGGAGGAAAACAACACCCAAACCACAAAACGCAGTTCTCCAAGACCCAGGTGCCTGAGACTTGTGTTAGGAACGCTGAATATGTATGGCAGACGCACAAATAAAATGACACAATAAAACTACATAGAAAGAAATCTTGATATTGATTCCTTGATCATACAAAACTTCATAGGCACAAAGATTCATATTTCAGCATAACCATATAAAAAAAAAAGCCCACCCAAAGTGGGTTCAAGTCTACGTTTTTGGCTGGGGATTAGAAATGAGTAACATCATGGTCAAGTCCTGCTGGAAGGTGTCCTCCATTGATTAATTACTTTAAAGAACTTTATGGTTTTTAGATCTGAAAAATATACGGTATAATATAATTTAAATCATAGAAGTCTTTTACATTTCTTAACACAGGAGTAAATTTATTAAGTAAGGGCTGGTAGCAATAGACAATAAAGAGACACCTTTCTTCAAGATATGATGAAACTACATGAAGGTAAAACCTCCAGGTAAAAAATGCAGTAAAATAGAATAAGCTCTTATCTGCTCAAAATAGGATTGGCAGTCTTTATTTTTGGGGTGGGAGAAATATATGATAAGTGCTTCTGAAGAATAAATCCATGTACAGCCTCCACAGGGCAGGAATGTGGGCTTTCTGATAATCTCACAGGGGGATTAGTGAAAATCCCTGTAGGCTGAAGAAATTAGGCTTCCTCAAATGTGATATGAAAGAAGAAAGAAAAAGTAAAGTAGCTCATCCCAAGGAGAAAGAAAGAATTGTTGCAATGAAAATCTCTCCTCAGAGGGCATGTTTTAAAAATATGTCTTTTTGGGTCTAAAAAAATATATATTAAAAATCAGATTTATGCTTTGCTGGGCCAAAATAGTACATTAAAAATCTTTCCGTTTATAATTACTAATTACAAAAAAATAATCTTGGGGCAATATCAATTTTGTATACATTTTCTAAGTTTCAAACGTGCTTCAGTATTGTGAGCTTTTGTGAGCTTTTTGTTCTTCATTATTCATTAGTTAAAATAAAACATATTTTGTCTTTATGAGAGATTTTGTTAGTAGTTAACTTGCCTTTCTTGTTCCTTAGACTGTTTTTTTCTGTTAATATATACTGAAATCTTAAGGATTTCTTAAGATGGAGTGAACCACAGTGGGATCTAGGCAGGCAGAAATTAACAGGGATGGCAAACGAAACTTCATTTCTTCCACATCTTTCTTCCCTAATAAAACAGTATGTTCTTAGTTATAACAGGGAGTACCCTTGCACAGTTGGTGTTCTCTCTGACTGCGTGCTCTAGAGGTAATAAGCTCAAGTGAGTCTGTAATGACAGGTAGACCTGTTATTCTACCTATCTACTACCTCATCCCATGGGCCCACTTTCTTGATCTGAAATGTCCTGATAACTGCTTTGTTGCAAAAGTAAAGAAATGTCCTTTTGCTTTCTCTTCACATCCAGACTGCCAGATTTTCTAGTGAGAGCATGTTATAACCTCTAATATATACAGACATTCTCACTTCATTTGGCTTACTGAATAGTTCTTTGCCGCATACCAAAGCTTCTGCAAGAGAAGTTGGAGGAAGTTCTTTGAGGAGACAGGAGATGCTGGATCAAATGCCCTCAGAGAGAGGAGTGAACTGATCCCGAGTAGTGCACTGCTCGCTGATCAGTTGTCTAATATAAACTAACCACTTGTTCTGGGAGTAACATCTTGTGCAAGCCTATATCTTTTGTAAGGGGGTTCGGAGATACAAAATCAATTGTTTCAGATACAAATGAAGAGCACAAAATGAATAAGAACTATTAATTTTAAGCAATTACCACATTGTAATAAACTGAAGGGAGCACAGTTATGTTGGTGGAGTCCATTATTTGGTGGAAGACATTGTATGACACAGATAATGCTCTATGAACAGAAGATCTTTCAAAGGTCTCTAGTCAAGTCCTTTTCTAACCTTGTTGATAAAATGATTGAATTCTGTAATCAGTGTTGGGTAGTTTTTCATTGAGGGGTGCATATGTGTAATCTCAGACTTCTGTGAATTCATTTCAATGTAAGATTTTTGTTATTTCCTACAACTAACCTGCAGATAGAACTGTAAATGCCCCTTGATTGGTCTCAAGGTTATGTTTTATCAGGTTGCTGGCGGGGGGTGGGGGAAGGAAAAGAACAAAAGCACAATGGAATTGCTCTCAGAAAGCTGTCATTCACTCACCTTGAACAGGCAATGCCAATAATCTTAAGTGAAATCACTCTTTTTTTTTTTTCCCTTTTAAAATCTTTGAGAAGGGTTGTCACAGAGTTTTTAGGCAGGTCTGAGGAACTATTCACACATTAATCATGTTCTTGTCCTGTACTGATGCCCCTTGGAGAAGCAGTAAGCAAATCCAGGGATGTTTGATGCAGTGTCAGTGCTCTTGAAATGAATCAAAACTTTCATCTGAACCCTGAGCCTTTAACAGGGATTAATATTAAAGTGACATGCTGAGGCGAAGTTGTGCAATTTATTTAGCCATAATACAGTATTCCCTGTATTTAAATATATCTATTAATGACATGACAAGCAATTAATATATCAGTGGTATCAAGGAATAGCTATGGCCTTTCCTAAGAACTGGCCTTTCCCTGCAGTTCAGAATACTTCCTGCTGCTGAGGACGGGTTCCTGGTTTCTGTCACCTGCAATTCCTGGCACTGCTGCACTGGTTGGGAGCTTTCAGCAGAGTCACGTTGTTCTTTAGACCAAATCATTCTGCATATTGCCTGGCACAGTTCGGCTGCTTTTTGCTTTGTCCACTAAGGAGCTGCTCTATTCTGTAACAGTGTTTTTGAAGTCCCTCCTCTAGAGCCAGCTATTTGGTATGTCAACATATACTTGACCTTTAGCTACTTCTGTTTTGATTTTGGTATGTCCCATGCCTTCACAAAGTTGGTGTCAAGCAAACCTTTGTTTTGTGGTGTAAAGGTGGTATCCCTTTCCTCTCCCTCACCCCTTATCAGCCATGAAAGTCCTTTGGCTTACCAGCCCCTGAACTATCAGCCCATGAAGAACACAGGTACCCTGTCCCTTCAGTCACCAAGTGGGAGAAAGCAGGGACATTCCCTCCCACTCTCTCCTCCACTCTGACAATTGCAGCCTGTTCCACTTTAGACTCTGAAAAACAGATCTCTCAATCTATAAATAATTTAGGTCTCTGAAACAGCTGAAGTCTTAATTAGAAGTTAAGAAGTTTTCCAACATTTCCATGCAAATATGGCTTGATCCTTTTTCTTGGAGATCAATGCTAGGAATCGGTGTTCCTTTTTTTTTTAATTTGTGTCATCTAATTTTTCCCCTCGTTACTGAGCCCAGTAACAAAGGGGACAATTAATGTTAATTGTGATGAGCTTTCTTAGATACAGATACTTGTCTGTAGAGGGACTGATGCTACCATTTCATCCCATGTAGCTCGCAGAAGAGTCTAGCAGATCATGAGGCCCGAGTTACTACTGACCTGCAAGGCAAACACAAAGGTAGTAAAAACATTCTCACAATAAATGTGGTACTTAACCAGTCATTCTCTGTCCTCTTTTCTACCGTTTATGGCATATGAGTTTAAATAGGTTTTTCACCTTCCTACTTTTCCTACAGTTGCATGTCAACTTTGTGTTTTTGCTACTGAAAGAAGGGGCAAAACATGTTTCTTTCTCACAAGTTGAGCATATCAGCCTACTTACTTGGAGTCTTTTTTCTGCTACAACAGAAGGCTGTGGAATTTATGCACAGGACTTTGCAACAGACCCGTTTTCTTAAGCTATTTTTTACTACTAGCTGTACTCATTATTGCATGGGTTTTTTACACTGTATATAAAATAACCTATTTTTTGTCAAGTCATTGTCACTTCTAAAGCACCCAATGTAGTAAAACATAGCTGCTATATTTCTTGTGGATTTACAGAGTTTCATCATTTCTACCTTTGGTACAAGCCACATTGCATTTAAAGGACTTGTTGCCTGGGATGTGGTTTAAAAAGAGTGGATCGTTCTTTTGAAAAGCTTTGATCACTGCAGTCATATTGTTGCACCTTTTATCTTGCTGGTACATTGATTTTAGCCAAAGATTGCCTTTCATGAAACTCTGAACTTTAAAAGCACCTCAATTTCAAGAAAAAATATTCTGTGAAACATCTGAAGGCTCAGTTTTGATCTTTTTATGTGCATATTACTTCTAACTTATTTTCTGTGGGACGGTTTTATAAGGCTTGTGCCTCTAAAACGTGAATTACTCACTACCAGTATGGAAAAACTGTAGAGAATTTTAAAGTGTATGAAAATAATCACATAATTCTGCCTTTTAGTTGTGATCTCCTTTTGGGTTGTTTTTTTTTTTTGTTTTGTTAATTAGTTAATTCAGCAAACAACCTGTGCCTTGATGTCATTATATATTTGAAAGACAGGATTCAAGGGGTGAATGTGTATCATGTGTAATTTTAATTTGTTTTGCTTAATGTCTACTGCGCTTTGGTATTCTCTAGAAGTTTCTTAACTGGACTACATAAAACACCTTACATATTTTTAGAAATGTGCTGAAAGAGATGCAAGGAAATATGTTTGCCTGGAAATCAGGACAAAGAAAGATCTGAAGAGCATGCTACAAGTATTGTTACTACACTGCATAATTTCTAGTATAACTGGACGATTAACTAAAGAGACTAAGGTAAAGACTCCACTCTACTATTGTTTGTGTTTCTGAGTTTGCAGCACTAAATCTCATGCCACTGGCACTTCTGAAATTTTTAGCAAAAAAATAATCAAAATATAATGTCTAACTATTAGGCTTAGCATGTACATTCTAGCATACCATGAAATGGCAGGAGAAATCCTTCACATTAATTCATCTCCTGACAAAATAAATCTAAACAAAGTTGTTCGGCAAAGGCACTGCAAGAAGATAGGTCTGGCAACCTCATCTGAACAGCCAGTAAGGAAAGGCAATGTCTGTGTTTAAGTAGGCTCTGCTCTAACTCAGGGTCAGCCTGTCCTCCCAGAGCACTCCCGTATCGACATTTAGATTCCCTCTGAAAATTTTATCACAGAAGTCTTCATTTTAGCCAGGAAATGTTCCCAAATGGTAGCTGAATGTGAGAAGTACATGGGACTTTCTGCAGCACTGAAACTTCACATGTATTGCACATACTGCAGCATGGACAAATTAATGCCTTGATTTTATGTTTCTCTATAAATTAATGTTCTTGAGACTTTTTTTACTGAGCGTCTGAACATCTTTTATACTTACTCTTATATAGACTTAAATGAAACGGATACAATTTTGCTTTATGTCTCGGTTGTCTAAGTTTCCCTTAGTAACGCTAGACATAAACTATTTGAACAGAGGGAAAAGTTAAATATTGTTTTAAGACACATTTAAGTCTTGTTGTTAATTGGTGTTGGTTTCTTCATTAAAAGTAATATCAAAGAATTAAGATAAGTTTTCCCTATCTTGGATAAGATGCTATAAAAAGGCATTATTCCTAGTACAGTTGAGACAATGATATCTTCCATTACCTTTCAACAGTATTTGGGACTAAAATCAGAGTAGCAGTCAAAAGGAAGTGAATCATCTATCTTCTAATTGTCAAACAATTTTTGAAATTCGGCAAAAGTTAGTTTTAAAAACTTTTGCAGCTGTTGTTGTCCTTTTTTTTGGTGGAACAGTTAAAACCAATTCTAATTCATTTATAAAGGTAGTAGTAGCTTTATTTGCGTGCGCCCACTCTAGCTCTTTAATACGTGGATCTCACAATTATGAGATACTCCTCACAGATCGAAATTTTTGTTGTACTATAAGTTCATTTTGCTATAGTTTAGTGTACCCTTCTCCAGTCTCACCCTCTACGCAGTTAAAGAAGTTTCAGAAACCAATGTATTGCTAAGCAGTACATGCTCCTCTCACTCCTTTGTCTTTGAGTACCTTTGTTTGCCTACTATATTTAAAGTCAGGCTCAAAAACCTTGTTTTCATCAGAAGGTATTCCAGTTTTCACTAGTGTTTTCCTGGAACTCCTAGGTTTGTCTATGTTCTTTACTCATTTTACATTCATATTTGGAGGTTTGTTTTCTATTCATTATATTTGTAACAAATGCATCTATTTCTGCAAATCTGAGATGTAGATTAATTTGTCAGATTATTTGTTAGGAATTTAACAAAATAAAGCCTTCTAACCCTCTCTGTGAAAGCTCATGAACACAAAATCTCTGGCAAGCTCATGTTAAACAATTTTCCCATCATAAGATTTTGCCTGTTAATTGCACCAACACTTTACTTTTAATTTCTTCTTAGTTATGTTGTTTAGACTTGTAGGCAACTACATTTAGGTGAGATGAACTTAAGCTAAGAATCAAGCTTACATTCCAAGCCACTCTTGTAAGCACCTTCAGTCATACAGACAGTAGAGATATGCAACATTTCCTGATAGAAATTAATCTCACATTTCTTAGAACCCTATCTTCAGACGGGTGGAAAAGCATTCCTGGAGGTGCTGTCATAGGTGCATATCTTGTGATAGAAGCAACAGCTATTCTGCATTTGGTCTGTGTGCTCCAACGCACATTCAGCTTGCAGAGCCAAATTCTTTATTGCCAGAAAAAAAATTATAAAACAGGTGATTCTTTTAGAGCTTTTAAAAAATAATTATCGTTCTCTGTTTATTCTGGGTAATAGTCAATTCAGTAACCATCAGAATAAAGTCTCACGTAATTAATCTTTCTCCACAGTAATTCATAAAGTCAGTATGCAGATGGACAAGAACGTTAAAAAAAAGTTTTGAAATGTTCCCAAAATGTTGAATGTTGAAAAAAATCTGTACTGCAGACAGTCTTGGAATGCATGCACATTAAAAATGCTGGTACCAGACTTGGAGAAAGATGCGAAGTGCCAGGTTCAATGAAGAACAGGCAATATTTTGATGCCTTTTTGTTGTCTATGTTTGTTAGTACTGAAAACATAATGATTCATTCTAGTCACAGTTCCTCACTCTAATTCCCTTAATAGCTATTCCAATGCTTCTGAATGCTTAATATTTCCATTGTTACTGAGCATAAATTAATGAGGCAGGGAGAAATTTAAAAAGCTATGAAGCATTTTTAGCAATGCTCAGTGTAGTGCATGTGACTAAGAAAAGGCTTGAGTGCTGTGCAGTCCCCCCACCACCAGCCTCACAGCCTGATTCATCCAGACTGTGGCATTTTCGCCTTCATAAAATATTTGTAAGTCTTCTGGTAGTGTACTGAAGATTTCTAGGCCAGGTATTTCCAGGAAGGAACCTTTTAAGTCAGTCCACAGGAAGCACTGTCAGAACTTAAGCTTCCCATACACTAAACCCACCCGTTAGATTCTGCTGCTGCTGATAAAAGTCTGAAGCAGTCTGAACTCCAACACCTATGGACAGCTGAGTGATGCCGATATCCCTCAACTGCTGAGAAACCAGCTCCTGAAGCAATGCAGAAAAGAACTCATGGGTAAATAATGAACTCCTGGTGATCAGGGCAACCCCCTTATGCAGCTGGTCTGGGAATGCATCTGGCCTCCCTGGTATTTCCTGAACAGCTGGAGGGGGGGGGGAGGGGGGGACAAAATCACGGTGGAGCTCATCCCCACAGCCGTCCCATCCCCACTCATCTGCTCAACACTAACCCGCAAACATGTCCTTCATCTTTCTACCTTAAGAACAGGGAGGGTCCTTTAAAAGGACTCCTTTGCAGCTGCAAGGAGATACATGAGAATTTTGGGTGAGGATTCTTAAAAAGCTTTTTGTAATTTTATTGACAGCATATTCCTGGATCATTTTTCAAAATACAACTACTGTATTCTCTTCATGCATAATCAGAGAACCAATTTATGAAACAAGGATGGGGAGGCTTCAACAGTTCTACCCTTAATTTCCCCAAAACGTCCTAAAATTTCCTAAAAATGTCCTAAAAATGTTACAGATTTTGTTAAAAAAAAAATCATTCTGTAACAGTCATTATCACACCATACTGTTTGTATTTAGGCTTTCTGGAGGTTTTAAAGTTCTTTGATGCAAAGGTTATCTTTTAATCGAATGTCTGCACAGTATTTACTGAAAGAAATTCTTACTTTGCCTACAAAGGAACTGCACTTTTAAGCGTTTCTTGCATGAGTGAGCTGGAATTGTTACGTTATGCAGAGAGTCACACTATTTTATCTCATCTCAGGTACTGAATCAATGAAACCTCCATCACAATTCCAAGCAAATCTTGAACCCAACCAAGTTACAAGACTAAAGCCCAGTAAGAAAATACTCTAAGTGGAAAAGTGCTACTGCTGTTGAAATGTTAACAGCAGGAAGAGTTACAGATCATGAATTTATTTCATCCTGACAAGCAACTGCTGCCAGTAAAAACAAGACAAAAAAGCGGTGCTTTGACTAACTGAAGTTGACCTCTGCCAGTTACTTTGTCAGACAGAAAAATGGTAAGTTGTCACCGTGATCAGGAATAGCTCATAAATACTCAAATCTCTACCTCCTATTTTGGAATACTGGCTCAGATTCCAAACATGTATGAATTAGTTTGGTAAAATGGAGTTATGCTGATTTGTCAGCAAAGTGGTTGATTACTATATTATGCAAAACTGCTAGATCAAATCTCTGTGAATGTCTCTGGAGTTCCTCAAAAGGTGAACCATTATAGTCTGACGACAGCAGCTGGGGATACCAGTCCAAATTTGTGCACAGTCTACAGTCCCAGCTCTGTTCACAAACTTATGCCGCACTGTTCCCTGAATATGGGAGCACTTTCCCTGTCTTCTGGTACCACAGCAGAGTTCATCAAAGCTGTACTCTCTGTCTATGAGGAAAGGAGAGAAAGAAAAGCTGGAAGCGATGGGAAGAGCGCCATTGGGTTTGCCTGCATCGCACCACACGTAGGAACTCAGCGTGCCAAGAGTCCCAGGGAACTGGGTGAGGAGGCAGAGCGTTTTACCTCTCCACAGAGGGTGCTACTGCCTGCAGGAAAGGTTGAACTTTCGAGGAAGGGATTAACCCTCACAGCGCGTACAACCAAGAAGTCAGTTGGGATCAGAATGGGGAGCAGGTTAGGCTGACGGACCAGCCATATGGGAAGTTAACGAGAGTCTCTTTGCCAGAGTACAAAAGAGAATAATGTTTGAAGATTACAAGAACTTTGCAGTGTTAAAAGCCTAAAAATATAGCTGTTATTCACCAATAAACAAACTGTTCAGACTAAAGGTTGTGTTATTTTGAGAGAATTTCATAACACACCAGTGGGGTGATTAATGTGCAGTTTGTGGCAGGATATGAAGGCTTCTGAGTTTTAACGATTTGCAAAGAAAATCTGATGTGCTAAAACAGTTCTGAAATACACGCTTTAACAACACAGTATGACTTTAAGACAAAAATATTTAAAACGTCAATGCAACACAAATGGGTCTTAATGGCAATTTTATTCTGAAAACTTTGCCTCCTGCCTTATGCATATGCAGGCATATACGCTTACAAAAAACTCCCAATAGACTGAGCAACTACCTCCTTATGCTACTGGAAAAGAAGGGAGGTCTAAGAATTTGCTATTAAAAAAGAAGAGAGGTTTAAGAACCGTGTTTGTCAAGAGCTTTACTGAATTTTAACCATATGGCATAGGACGTTCCTAATAAATTTCAGCTTTCTATCAAGCCTGCTAGAAAACTAATACGATATCTAAAATAAACAGAGGTATAGTCTGATTTCCCAGTCTATTCTGCAGCATTAAAAGTAGAAACAAAACCCAAAGGAAAAAAAGATCCCCAAGTTTGCTGTTTCTTTTGCTACAAATACCAAACAGAATAGTAAAAAATTACTGAATGAAAGCGTTAAAATATATATCCTGGCATTTCTGAAAATCAAATCTAAAATGTGTGTATATTTACTAGCTCTAAGTGAACCCTATACAGAACAGAGACCTATATCGTTTAACTACTGTACCGGAAACAACATTCTTTCTCCTGAAACTGGATTGGAACCTTATATTTGGACTTAAACCAAAACCCCCATATCCAAGAAGCGGTCTTACTAAACAGATGCCACCTTGGAAAAATAAGGATTAAGTCTTCCAGGCATACTTTGCCATTTCTTCTTTGGTTTCTGTGTTAATTCAGGAAGACTAATGTGGAGATTATAAGAAATGGAAAGAAGCACACTCAGGTTATGATTTTCAACAGATCATGAATATTCTGGTTCCTGCCTTGATATATGCAGTGCTGATTGCATACTTAAAGATGCAGCAATTCATGTGTTAACACTTTCCAATGTACAAAGGCACATTAAAAGGAGCCAAGAAAAATCTGGAAAAACATGGAACTGATTGATAAGAGACAGCTTTGCATTGAAATGACTTTTCTTAAAAAAACTGTTCGTATCTGTCTGCCTAGCTGTTGTAAACAGTTAATCTCATAAGGACAAAGAATGTTATAATTTTAACTTGCTCAAATTAATAATATTTATTGTATGACATAATCCTAATGTAGTTAAGAACGGCATAGAAACCCTGCATGTGATTTCTGCTTTACTCAAGGTTCATAGTGTTACTAAAGAATTTTACACTGCTTTTAACTCAGGATCAGTTAACACTATTAAACTGGAAAGAGTGATGTCCAGGAAGGTGAAAGAGCATATCCATTTGTCCCTATTCTTCCTCCACTAAGCAACAAACCAAGCATATGAAATATAGAAAGGATTTCTGTAACCTATTAGCTAAGAAAACTTGGTAAACCACTTTCCTTTAACTTGTTGAAAAAAGACTCAACCCCCAGAGACATATCAGCACAAAATATGTGTTCTATGGGATGATGAGGGAGTTGTATTTCCTTTCCCCTTGTCTCTACAATTCTCCATTTTTTGCAGCACTACTATCACTCCAACATCCCATTGTAGCTGCTCTGGTCTCCCGTGTGGCAAACACAGATAGTCAACAGTTACATGGTTTGACTTTTTTTCTCTGCTGAAGGACTTTGTGTTGAGGACCTGCTTCTAACATGATACTTGCAAGTGTGGAGCTGGTCATGCTCTCCCTAATATCATCACCATGTTAAGTAGGAGAGAGGAAAGGCTGGAGAAACTGAGACCCCATTAATGTCTCTGTGTTGACTTACGTGCATACAACGTTGGTTTGCAATGAGGGGGTATTTTAGTAAAAAAGATGCTCAAGGAGATAGGGCTGGATATTTGTTGCAGTCAAGGAGATGCTGAAGAGAAATTCTAAATCTTAATAAATAGTTAAAATGAAATTATCTTCTTGCTCGAAACTTTTTAAATTTACAGAATGCATGGTGTTATACATTTGAATGCTAAATGAGCAGCTGGAGAGAATTTTTTTTTTTTAAAAAATAGAAAAGTAGAGAATGTTTCCATGATATGGAGTGCAATGACATCTTAACTAAATTACCTCAAGATATTAATTATTAGTTTGTTTATTTATTTATTTATAAGATTGATTTTTCCTCATTATAGTTTAGATGTAGTATTTATCGGATAGCGGATATTGAGCTATTAGAGTTTTAAGAAACATTGATTTTTTTTTTTTTAATCCTTTTTACATTTGTCCTGTATTATTAAAGGTCTGAGTGGACGGAGAATTGATAAGAGTCTGGAAATTCCTTGAATAATCAAGTGTTTAGGGTATTATGCTGATGTAGGATTTCATTTAGAGTGTTGTCATTTGGAGGTCTCAAAAGGCTTGCACGTACCTGAGATGTTACCCACCTGTGCACATAAAAATGTTACACCTGTAGTTTCGTGTGCGAAAGAAGGTCAGTGGAAGAGGTGTGTTTCCTGGCAAGTGATCAGCAGGCAAAGGATATCTGAACTGAGGAACAGTAAATGGAAAAAAATGCGTATCTGAAAGACTAAGAGCAAGTGCACAAAGGGTGAAGAGGGAGCATGGTCACCTCTGAGGATGAGAGAGGAAGATGTATGGGTATACAACTGCTTAAAACCATCCAAAAATGCCAGACACAGCATTCAAACATGTTCATAGGGAGAAACAAAACATTCACTTTCAGTTTGTATTTCTTTCTGCGCATCTTTTTTCTGATTATTGATGATGACATATAATGATGTTTTTTTCCCCAGTTACAATGGTTAAGGTAATGGAGAGGGTAAAAAACAAATCAACATCACTATTCATTTAAATGTAAACATTTTGTTTCCATGAAAAATGCGACACATATATCACTAACCATCCTGAAGGAAAGAGTTTTAAAGAAAATTATGTGAATAACCTGATTATGACTGAAGTTTAAGATTCTGGAGATCAGTGTAACCCCTTGTATCTTCAAAAACATTAAAAAATAAGCACCCTGAAACTTTTAATATGTGAGCTGTTAAGCTGATTTTCAGTAATGTTAAATTGAGCTTTTTCAGCTTTTGTTGAGTTTATCTGGCACTCATCACAGAACTGAATTTGGTAGAAGAATACAGATGGAAAGGGAGAAAGGACATACAGAAAACCATAGAAATCCTAGGAATAGATCCCAATACTGAATAATTATGGGGTTTTTTTAAATTAAATATTATTATTCTACTCTATCTCTTAGGTTAATTTCCTTCAAATATTCATTGATATTCTGTGATTCCAGCGGGAGGAAAAAGTAATGTTTCAGATATCCTTTAGTCTGGAATTCAAATTGGGGGAGGGGGCAAGAAATTTTTATCCGATACAGCTGGCTTCAAGAAATAAAATTTGTATGCCTGAACAGAAGAGTAATTTTATGAGTGACAGCTACCCAGGGCTGTCTTGTCTGACATGGCAAAAGCTGTAGAAGATGTGTGAAGAGATAAGACTGAAACATACGGCCATGGAAATGTCATAGTGGATATGTATCATACATTCCATCAAGGGAAATTAAAAGGTTAATGACAATCCCTGTTTACCAAAACAATACACTTGCTAATTTTTAAATGTTTTGTCAGCAAAGGGAAAACAATGTTTAGGAGTACGTGGGGGGAAAACATAAAAACCTCTGACATCTGTTCTGGTTTTTACTCATGAAATAAGCCTGGAAAGATGAAACGGATTTGAGAATGATTGCTGGGTGTGCTATACTATGGCTCAACCTCAAGGGCACAATAAACTTAGAACAAGTGCTTAGAAACAGATCAAAGATCCAATGAATTATTTTGCATTTTTAACCTCTGACCAAAACACCATATCCTGAATACTGTTGCCGTTAATTGGAGAGCTTAAAAGATAAGTAGCATACAGGGACAATCATTGCCATAGGAAAGTAAAACTGTGTGATTAATTATGGCATATTCCCTTGTCTATTCAATATGTTTATGTAAAACTTTTTTTTTTATTCTTTCAGCAATAATATTAGAACTTTTCTCCTATTGAGTAATATTTACATTCATACATATGCAAATGAAAAAGTTGAGAGTGTGCATAAATGTGTGACTTTATTGCTACCCACCTTAAAACATTAAACAGGAACCGCAGTGAAGGTTGTTCAGTTATATTTCTTACAGTATAATGACAAAAGTCAAATTTATTTGTAAATCTGGGTCCATTTTGAAGAGATCAACACTTAAGTAACTCCATTTTAAATTTACACATTGGTCTATAATCCAATGATATTCTTTTAAATTGCATGGAAAAGTCAATGTGTTCTTTTCAGTTCTTGAAATGTGTTCTTGAATAGTAAGATGGCTCTGGATCAAGTTGGGTATCTGTTAAGTCTTGATGATCAAATGATGATCTTGATGATCATTCTGTGAATTGTATAAATTTACACAAAATACTTTGATTTATGTCTATTTGGTTTGATGACTTGTATTGTTATTTGCTAGTGTTTTGGTGACTAGTTTTTAAAATAATGTGAAATTAATTCTAATGGTATAACAAACTCATTAAAACAGGAAGGAAAAGTGTGACTGAATTTCAGTTCCATCAACTGAAATTGAAATTCATACCAGTTCAACACATTTCAACAACTGAGTACTACTGAATAACGGATAAATGTATTTATTTGCATGCATAATTTTTTCCCTAAACAATAACAGCAGTGTTACTTTATACTTATGAAAATCATGGGCTATGAATATGACTGAAGTAAACACTTTTGTAATTGAAATGAATAATCTTAAATCCTGTATTTTGTATATTTGACAGGCTGTATCTCTGACTGGATTGCTCCTCTTTCTATTGGTTCAGCCATATGCTCAGAGAAGGAGAACTAAGGACTTAAATTCCCTCAAAATTACAAGATGCATTCATAAGAATTTAGCTGGAAGTAAGACAGTGTTATGATCTACCAAAATCTTCAAATTACCTTGTTATTTGTTTTAAAGAGAAATATGTAAAGGTAGAAGAAGATTCCTTCTAAAGCTAATTGTGCCTTTCTTTTCTGTTTTTCTTAAAAGCAAAGCATGTTGATTGTCACACCTTGTTATATGCTCCATAGCTTTAGATCCAGAAGAAATTTGGGTCATAGATACTTCTCACCATCAATATAGGACTTCTATCTGTATGTTTTTCTTTTCCCAACCTTTTGATCATACTTTTTTACTATATATGGGTGGCAGAGATTTATACATGTCAGTTTAGTCAGTTGTGGCAAATATAAGAATTTTAGAATTTGCAGTCACATTTAGTAAAAATTCATTGCCTGTCATTTGTCAGTTAAGGCCTTAGGGTTTGCTTTTTCATTTTATGGTTTTTTTTAATGAAAAAGTCCTGCTTAACATAACTAGTAGCAATTAAAAGAATTACAGAAGATATTTTCCTTTTCTTTTTAACATAAGGTCAAGAAAAAAAAGGTGATCACTTCATTAAAATGTAAATATGTCAACTGAAATTTAGATAACAGAGTATTAATGATTTTATTAGCATGATGAAACCTTCCTGAAAGCACAGATCACTTACGGGAAGGTCCAATAATACCAATCTGAGCACATGTAACATCTGATTTCAGTGGAGAAATACTGTCTTCAGTGAAAAAGTCTTTTCATATAATCATGAGCCTGAATATTTAATGGTTTATCTTTAGTGAATACATTCAGGGGAAATAAAAGGCTGAATAAAATTGAAAGCAAGCTATCAACTGTATCACAATTTCAGGTTAGGCAATTTAGATTTACTTCAACAGTTTTTCTAAATAAAGCTTTGATATGTTTCATGAAAGAGAAGTGCAATTTACGATTACATTGGTCTATTTAAATTGGTTTTGAGAGGGATAACTGTTCTCAGTAAAAAAGTAGGCACTTGTACTCTATATAGCTCTGAACGCTAACGATTATGTGCCAAATACATCTAGCAAATTCATTTCTCTTCTGTTATTCCAATAGAGTTGCTGTTGTTTACCTCAGAGTTGAATTTAGCTCTGTGCTTCGAGACTAATGGCTGAATCTACAACAGATATTAGCCCTCAAACACCAGTGTTAGGCACATAAATTTAAAATACAGGGCCTCAAAAAATTTTTCCATTTGTCTTTTAATTCTAGAGCTACCTATAGCACACAGGCAAAGATTTAAAACTTTTAATTGGTAAAGTTAAAGTGTCTGTTCCTGGACATCTCTAGAAGTGTATAAGCATTCCCAGTGCTTAATGGTCAGGTTCTCCAATAGTGATCACACATAGTTGTTGCTGATACCTGTAAATACTTTTACTCCACTTCAGTTTTAGACACATGCGATGGCTTTTAACAAAGCTTTGATAATTTTCTTGGTTTCATTACTTGAACCCATTAACAAACTGATGTCAGGATGGCTAGGGAGGAGGCTGTAGACAGAATCAGTTGTATCCACTGCAGGTTTCCATATATCTGAAATAAAGCATAAAGCTGTAGTTAAAGTTTTCATACAACTTGTTTGCAGCCAGAAACCTGCATATCTAAAGCTTCTGTATTATTTCCTATGACAGCTTTAGTGGACAGAAGCAGGGCATTTCTTTAGCATTTGAAGGACAACTCACAACTCAATTAGGTTTCCAGATCACGAGAGTTGCCTGCATAATGTCATTTATGCACATCGGTTGTCTACTAGAACCTCTAGGTAACAGTTTTGTACAACTAAAGATGAGCAACTTTCCTAGTGTCGTGACACCGACTTTCACTACTTTGTGCTATGCCATTTTTGTCTTTAGCACACTATGATCCACAAAGGAGCCCATCTCATCTGCAGGCTTGATTTATTAGAATAGTAGACTTCACGGCATATCTTAGAAAAAACACAGTTATGTTAGTCCTGTGCCTTGTACAGGAAAATGGTTTAGAAATGTCCTCTTGAAGTTCCTTTCGTGCTTATTCTACAGGCATATCTACAATCTATGTACTTAGAACTGTCATGCTGGACTGGACCTCAGAAAAGACGTAGGTGAAGTAGTTGTCTTTTAGTTAATACCCAGGGAGTTACATCAATGAGAGAGGATATGGGAGTTCTAATTCTTGTTTGCTTGAAGAACCTGAATCTTTCCTCTTACAGTATAGGATAATATCTTAAACGTCATCTATAATGCATTCTGAACATTTAGTTTTGTCTTGCTGAATATTAAATAGCTCTTAAAAATGGGACAGTCATTATCAAATATGCAATTTGTTTTTTCATGATTTTTGGAGTCCATTAATAAAATAACCTGACAAGAAACACAGATTTCATGTGGCTAGGGAATTCCTCTCACTTGAAGGGGTACTAGATCAGTAAGGTCCCAAGTAAACCTATGTGTGAAGACTTTTCATTAGAAATAGAGGAATATATCGGGCTTAGGTTGGTATGAGGTTAGGCAGCCACCGAGTGGCAGTTTCAAGGAGGCTGAGTCTGTGCAGATCAGGCATGTGGGAAGACTGACAGTGGGCTTTCGGAAGTATCGCTTCAGTTACTTTAGCAATCCTACTATCTTTAATGTCCCTTCCAACCCAAACCATTCTACGATTCTATGATCTTGAAAGCTGCCTTATCTGGATGAGACAAAAATCCTAATGTATAGGAAAACCACACAATTTGTGCTTTAGATCTATATTTCCCTTTCTTAACTGTGAAGAATGATCACTGCTAGAGCAATGGCAAGTAAATAGTGTATTTACAGTGCCAGTGAAGAAATCCATTCCCAGTCACTCCAAATCTCAATTTAAGATTTAATTCCAATCCAATCCTGCGAAAACATAATTCAGACAGACCAATGTTCAGACACAGAATATTTTATTTGGCTCTGGAGTATTATAGTTACATAGTATACTCAAACACACAGAGACTCAGAGAACATGTAAGAAATAATAATCTTCCAATAATGCAAATATTCTTAAACAAAATAATCTGTCAGATCAATTGCTGCACATCTAGATTAGTCTAAAATAAGAATATGTTCTCAGATGTTGTATGGCTACTCTCTCTAAAGTTACCACACAGCAGGACTGTTGGCTCATGGCTATTACTAGATTCTAGTAGTAACTTCTGATAAATGTCAGTTCTCCTAGTGATGGTGTCTTAATAGTAGTCTCTGTATTTATGTAAATTTCTTAGTCTTCTTTAATCAGGACTGAATAGAAAGAAATAATTTTTAAATTAACAGTAAAGCTTTACTGCATTTATGTTAGTTCACCAAAAAGACTGCTCATTTCTAACATGACTGTATTTTAGAAGAGTATTATTCCAATTGTTCATCTCTCAATATGCAGAGATTATTATTTAATACATTTCAGTCAAATTGTGGAAAGAGCAAAACTTGCCGACACTTCTGAGACAGTTCTATTCTCCAGTCTCTTGATTATAACAGTTTCTCCAAGGTAATTGCTCTGAAATTCATTTTCTAATCCTACAATTTTCAATTGTTGGCTAAAGACTGAATTAGGAACAAGAGCCTAGGTCCTCAGAGCATTCATTGAGGGCTTGGACTTGCGTATTGCTGTTGTGTTAGCAACTATGCACTAGTCATGTATTTGACCTTAGCTTAATTGCAAAAGGTGGTCTGTCATAAGAACTCTGTATGAAATTTAAGTAAACGTCAACTGGCACATTAACAGGTTAATTTATTCATTAGAATAATCATTGCAAAACAAACACAGTGCTCATTATTAAAAACCAAGTATATGTCAAGACGGGGAAAGCACTGCTGCTGTGGACCCATCCAGCTGTATACAGGCATGCAAGGTTACAACTCTAGCAGAGAAAAAGCAAATGGATGGGGGAGAAAAATGAAACAAACCAGAAGACTCTTACTATGCTGCTAGTAAAAAGTTTCTCAGTGATCTGTCTGGGGACCGATTTTTTTTTTTTTTAAATAGGCACAGAAGTATGAATTCTACTGAAAAATTTCAGTGAGCAAAATTGGAGAATGCATTAGATGAAGGGGTCAAAAATATCCATGTAGTCAGAAGTGAATAATCTTGAGGATGATGATTTGCACTTTAAGCTAGTAAGTAGAGATGGGATGTAACTTACTGGTATAAAGTGCAAATCATGCACTCAGGGAGCAGACAAATGATTCCTAACCTTCAGGCAAAATGACCCAGTTTAACTTAAACAATAGTTCTTTGTTAGCATCTCAATTAGGCTGAGATGGATTATGGTGGAACAGTTTTTTAGAATACATTATGGAGAAGTATCCTAGGGGGGAAAGATAGTAACTAGCAGCTGGAGACAGTCAGAGGGGCAGGAAGCTTTTTACTGGCACAGACAGTCCCAGAAGAGGATGTATGTCCACAGCCTTGGGACTACTGGTCAGAACTATTGCTGTTAGTTTAGGCAAACTGATACTCCATCTTAACCCTTATAACACTGATGCCCAGACTATGCTTACTATAAGGTGAAATCTTTTATGTTTTAAGGGCATCTCAACAGAAAACATTTTGGCCAGTTCATTTGAGTAATAAAATTAACTTCAGAAATGCTTCCCTCCCTGCTCTGAGCAAAAATGCAAAAGAAAACTTTTGCTATTTTACAAGAAAAACATTCTGAGGATTTTCTTTCTATTAATATTTCGCTGTTCATCTCTATTGAGTTGAAGATAAATGTGAAAATGGTTTTAACTTCTGAATAAACAAATTGATTTTCTGTCAGTTATAATATTGTATGGTAAGTGAGGGCTATGAAGACTTTTGCTGAACTGTTAAAGAATCTACTTACCTAAATAGAAGATATGAAGATATTGCCCTCTGCTTTTAAGAAACTTATAAAAATAAGATGTGTGGATCTAATATGGTTAGTTATTTCTGATAAATAGCTCCAGACAAGAAGTGCTACTACTAAAAACAAAGAAGGAATAAATAGAGCAATTCCATAGAATGGGAACAGCCCACAGCTCATAAAATAACATATTGGTTTTCAGTGTGTCTAGAGCTATCAAAAGAATAAGCTAATATCTATAAATGTAGGGGACTAAACACTAACCACCGTTTGCCTGTGCATACTTTGTTTTCTATAAAAATAAATTGGAATCAGAAAAACTAATCTCAATTGCTATAAATCCTGTTACTATTCTGCTATGCAAAATTAATGAACAGAATAACTGAGTAAGGAGGCACTATAAATGAACAAAATGGCACAATTATATCAAGAACCTTAAAGTGAGATAATGCAAATCCATACTGGCAAATATTTGCAATGTGTGCAAAATATGTGTGAAAATGAAAGCGTATGGCTATTTCTCATCAAATATTCATGCTCGATATACTGTAAACAATCATGAGAATATGTAGCAGCAAACATGGTGTGGTGTAATTGATTTTGTTTATAAATGCCTAGAAACAAAACAGGAAGTAAATTTTCAATAATAAGCAAATATTCACAGGAATAAGTACATTCACATCATCTAAAATGCTTCCTGAAAAATTATATCAAAACCCCATAAAAGCTGTTCCCAGACATCCAAATGCTTTAAAGGTTTTGGGCTTTTCCGAACATACTGAATGGTAAGGTTAGCATCTTTTTTTCCAAATGCCAAGCTGATCTGTGTGCGTGCTTATTGAAACATACCTTCAGCTATTTGGGGTTTAATTGTTTGCACCAAAGCACACACTGAAATCAGCTTTGGGCTTTTTTTCCCTGCTACCGTAAAGTAATGAGCTTTTTTTTTCATATTATCCACACAAAAATATAGCAGAATCCAGAAATGGAAACAGTAACTTCATTGAAGAAAGAAGTGAGGGAGGAAAATGAATTATTTTTTGTGTCAAAAAAATATATTGTTTTAGTCTGAGCAAAACTGCTCGTCAGAAAAACCCGTGAGAAAATGGCTGAATGCCGACAGACAGCATCCTAACTACGGAAGGCCTGATTATGTGCCTTCAAGGTATATTCACTCTCTGAAACAGGTTACTGCCGTCACTGAAACAAAGGCCAGGTTTGTTGCTTAGCATCATTAAGAAGGACAGTATATTTGCAAGTCAATGGTATCATACCTGCCATTCACCAACTATGCTTCCATTTATGCTTCTTAGGTAGGAGGCTGCCCGACCTCTTTTAAAGGGTAAGAGAGGAGCGAATCAAGCATCAACACGTCTTTGTTCCTTTCTCATCCTAATGGGGAAAGCACATGGTGCACATTTTCCTTCAGTCAAATGAGAAGCATTCTCAGTGACTGAAAATCAAACAGGGATGTCACCTGTATGGAATGTAACTGGTCAAGGCTACAGTAGCATCTGGGAAAATTCCTAGTCACCGTTACTTTACCCTAGTTTGCTTCTCTACAAATAGCTCACTAAAAAAGAATTGCAGGTAAGGTTTTGCTGAATTCCAAGCTTCATCATATGACTTTTTATAAAGCCTTATGTGAGTATTACTCCAAAGATACTGTAGTTACTCAAAGATTAGAAACACATAAGATATTTGGTTAAGCTGGTTAATATTCACACAAATACTGAATCACTAATCATGAACTGTGACAACACAGGTTTTGGTGAAATAATATTGTTCCTTATTGTCCATGGAAATCACTAAGACTTGTGGTTACCCAAAGCCTATCAGCCACAAAGAAGAATGCAAAGTGGTGAATAAAGCTCCAGGTTTTAGATTGTTCAACTATTTCTGTCACGCGTAATGAGTGCTAAATAAAAATCCATTTAACAACAATATCACTGAGCCCTGTTTTACAGATCCTTCCATGACCCATGANTGATTCTATGATTCTATGACCGATGAATAATGTTTCAGGACTGAGGAAAGATCCAGGGAAGAAACCTCAGTTTAAGCAATCTCTAATCATGTGAAGTGTTTCACAGTCTATTCAGATTTATTTTCCAGAGCACTGCTCCTTAGACTATCTGTTTCTCTGTAAGCCTGTTTAAAACGCTAATATACTTAATACCTATTTGTAATACCTAAGAAGTAATCTAGTCCATTCAAACTCAACACATACTAATTTCCTCAAGACTCTTGAACACTTTATAGTGCTAATTATGTCTATTACTGTCATTTAGTTTGAAACGATATATGTGCTCCCTTCTGAAATAGAAATCCCCAATTTTGCTTAGTAATGAAGAAAGTTCTATTTTAGTAAGCCTTTCTGATCTAGTGGTTCTGATTTCATTTAGAAATAATAGGTTTACTTGTACAAAGAATGGTGACACATATGTTTAATGCAGATAACTGACTGCTTATCAAATTTGCTCTAATTAGACATTTTTGTATTATAGGATTAATGTAGACACTGTTGGGACACTGCACAAAAAAGCATATGTACTTCACAAGTGAGATGATTTTATAAAAGCAATTTCACATTTTTTCATGCTGTTTCTCCAATGTACGCAGGGTTGAGTATAGTACTAAAAACAGTCAATGTCACTAGAGTAAAGCTGGGAAACCCTTGAATCTAGCTAAGTTATAACCAGATACATTGCAAATTTCTGTATCTTTCTATGTGCAACTATAAATTTGTTCATTTTTTTCATGAACATGAATCCCAATTCAATCACCTTTTGTTAAAAAGCAGTAATTTGCATAATTGTGCACCAGTGTGAAACACCTTTGTAAAAACCGAATTACTAGAAAAAGAAGTCCATCCTTTCTTTTGTCTGGGAACTAGACAAAATGGCTTTGTACTTGAGCTTTTGTTTGTCTGCTGAACATACAGCATACTTTATTTGCAGTTGTGTCTTCATATTGAAGATATGGATAAAGAAGGCGGCTCCATTGCTGACCAGAGTGAAATCTGTAAATCCTGAGGAGAATTTGGTGCACTTAAAACGTTATAAGTATCTTTTTGCTTTGGTATGAGTTTATTTTTGAGAGAAAGCTAGTTCCTTTTAGTGAGATAAACATGGGGTAAGCAATCTTCCAGTATATGATGCCAGGAGGCTGATGTATTTAAGATCTTCCTTTGCCCTACCCCGCATTGTAAAAATACCTGAAATTGATGTAAGGCCTAATAATAATCTATGCCAAAATTACTGTAGAGAGGGAAAGATAGAGGGAAGGCTTGATCTTTCAAGAATGTTAACAATTACACGAACGATGAAGGAGTGAATGTTTTTCATGTACATTTTTGGATAAAGCTAGAAAGATTTATAAAGAATTCAGGAATTTTATTAGAAAAAAAAAAGTTATTAACTGCTTGGTTCTAAGAGGCTGAAGAGAACAGGAGTTTAGTGGAAGGAACTCAATCCTAAAAGGCACATCACAGTAAAACAGAGATTTAGGAAAGAAGGACAGATGAGTTCAGAATACATTATTTGCCTTCTGTTTCTTTCATTTTAGTTTGGGGGCTTTTTTAGAGTTGGAGATACTAAGGTGCGATATTATTTTAAATGTACATACTCCAGTTGGAAAGAAAATCTAAGGAAGAAGATAAAAAGGAGGAAGAGCAGCACAGAGAAATGTTTGGGAGAAAGCAGAAAAACAAAGAATCATGATGTTATACTGATGGGAAAAGGGAGGACAACATGTGAAATCTAATCAGTTAGTTTTCCTGAGAATGTCAGAAACACTTCTTTCCTGGAAGAAGAAAAAGTGTAGAGGAAGAAAAATTTTAAGAGAAATCAGAGAAAGCAAGTAGTGATTTATGCAAGTCACCAAAACTGTGTAAGACCTGAAGTTCTTGCTGGGTATTTCATAGAATCATAGCACGTGTTGGGTTGGAAGGGACCTTTAAAGATCATCTAGTCCAACCCCCCTGCAGTAAGCAGGGACATCTTTAACATTTGATGTACTCCAGTATTCATTTATTACAATGTAATAACAAGAAATGTATCCTGATGACCAATGTTGTATGATAACATTCACAGCCTGAATAATTTGCCTAGAGATTGTTATGTACATAGGTATCTCAAAACCTTCTGATCCTTAGCTGAGGGACAGAGATGATATGGTATCATAAACATAAAAGGACCCCAAACCCTCAAAAATTTGGAATTACAGAGGGAGGTAGCTAATATAGGAGGAGGAATGTAATCACACTATTAGCTGAACTCATCTTGTTTTAATAAGGTACCACAGCACCTGTTAGTAATTGCATTTACACTGATAAAGAGTCAGTAATTGTTAAAATGTAATATAAAATGAGTTCACTTAAGTAATTTCTGAAGAATTACTTTGAATTACAACAGATTAAATCATGTACATATTCATTTTCTGTGTATCAGCTGAGGTGTGGTCAAATATTAAAGATAATGTGATTATAAATGGTGGTCTAATTTATGCTATATAAGGGTTTTGTTGTGCTGTGCTGTTGTGTTTTGTAGACTGGTAAAGAAAGCAGTTGCTGTTTTGGCTCTAGTATAGAATGCCAAACCCAGTATGACTGCCAAATTGTGATGCATTTAAGCCTACTTAGCTTATACCATATGAAGTCTTAGTGAAGTCAAGGTGACTCTTCATGAGATAAAGTACTGCTAGTGATGGATAAGGTCATCGCAGTTAACTGCTTATCTACATGTCACTTTAAAAATAATTCACTTATTATTAGAAAGTAACAAGATCACATCAACCTCAACAAATCTGACATTCGTGCTGAGGAAAATGACAGTAACTGGATACCAACTTTTGCTGCAAAGAAGATACTAATTTAATATTAATTCCATTTTATACAGATATAACCAATTGAAATGGTTGATTTTACTGAGAGTAAATAAAACAGAAATGGAAAAATATATATTAGTATAACAGGAATATTCTTCAGTTCAATAAAAATCATGAATAGCAGGAAAAGGAGAAATTAAGACCAAAGTGATAAATAAAGTGATAAATGAACTATATACAAGAAAAGAAACGTATAAGAAAATGACTTGTTGACAGAGAAGGATTAAATGTCTTAATTAAAAAGTACTGCAGTTATTAATTCAAACAGCTTACATTTTACCTAGCAATTGGAAACCCGGCAGGATTTATAAAGTACAATTTTCTATTAAAAGCAGTCTGTGGAAGCGCTAAGAAAAAATGCAGAGAATGCACATTTCAGATCCGCATAATGACATCCACCACATCCCTGTAGGGGTACTAGAAAGAGATGTTTAAGTTGTGTACCAATCTCATTTTGCTGATAACACTTTTCATCAGAAAAGATGAAACAAATGTGACTTTCAAAATTTAATCATGAAGGACAAGGACACTGGATAACAGTAACCACTTTAAATGTCTCAGGAACTTGCACTGTAAATGTGCGTGTTATCAACTTGAAGGCAGACCAACATACTTCAAGGCAAACTGCCCAGATTATTTTAGCTCTTGAAGTAGGAAGGACACACAGTACTTTAAATGTATTATACAGATTACAAAAGAGAGGCATAGTCTCAGCATCACATAAATATAAAACAGCCTGAGGTGAAAAAGAGCTGTAACCAGAGGCTATTAGACCACCTTCAGATGGATAAATAACTCTCAACAGCATAGCAAATATGCAGCATTTCACCAACCATACAATGTTGCATTTGTAATATGCCTGAAAGAGACATTTAGTAGGTAGAATGATGATATGATGGCACCTAATACTGGACACAAGAAATTACTTTTAAAATACTTCCTAAATTACAGAATACGGCTTTGCAATTGAAAGATACACAAGAATGCTGGCTAAAGTCAGAAATTATAAAAGTCTTATTAGGAAAACCAAAAATTATTCAAGGGGTCAGAAAACCTGATTGTAAAAATGACACTGATACAAAGAATAACAATAATCTCTTAATACCCTGCCGAAATACGTATTATAATGCACCAATTTATAAGAAGGGCCAAAAAAAGCATTTGCCTTTCTAGACTTGCAGCTAAATGGAAAAAGAAAAAAGACTTATAACTGATTGCTCTATTCTCTTGGGAAAAAATCCCTGACTAGAAAATTTTATTGAAGTAATTATACCGGCAGTTGTATTACATTCAGCAAAACAAATCAGAGTAACGTATGGTCACATACGTATGCAAGAAACTAGGCGCATACTTTCTCCTAGACAATGATGAAGTCAGAGATGGCTATAAAAGGGGTCATAGGCAAAGTGTATATACATTAAACTTACATATATTCATGTCATTACCGGCATGGTTTTCTCTCATGTTTTCCTTACTTAGGCTATTTCTTGCAGACATTTAATTCATCTGCTTGGTCAGTATGAACAGTTCTTCCCACATGAAGTGAATTATTCATATATGCACTTAATTAAGGACTACAACAGTACATTCCAGAACTGGATGTCATTTATCCTATCATCGAGACTATAAAAAAAATTGCCATTGAACAGAGATTCTCTCCTCATTCTTCCATCTCTGACAGAGGCCAGAACAGATAGAGTTATTTAGGAAAAGAATAACAGAAACAGGACAAGTACAAAGACATCTTTTACCTAGTGTGTCCTCTTGGCTTCTAGCAGTCAGCACTTTACCTGCGCTATCATTACGCATTTTGCAAAGAGTTCCTGTTTTAAAACTCCCACTGTGCACTTTCAGTGGATGCTCCCCCAGCACACTACAAAAACTAGTGAACACTTGCCTCGCTCACTCCATACTGTTAATGAGTCTGTATCTCCTCTGTTTGCCTGTTTCTCAAAACTGCTAGTCAATTAGGCTTTTCGATGTGAGAATTTTCTTTTCACTTGAAAACCACTGCATATCTCTGATCATCCTTGTCTCTCTTCTTAATAGCATTTCTAATTCTACCATGTCTTGTTTGAAACAGTGAGTCAAACTGCAAGGAGATAAAGGTGCAATTTGTAAAAGCATGAAGATATTTTCTGTATCCATTTCTAAATGGTTCCTAGCACTTTTAAAGAATTTNCCTGTCATAACTACCGCTTCCAGGGAGACAGTGATCTGTAAATTCTTTAATTCAGATTAATTTGCTGCAGAAGTTTGTAAAGTAATATGGAGGTAAATATTTATTCAGAGATCATACAAGAGTCCTTCTATCCCAGATGTCGAGATTGTTCCGCCTGCAGAAGAGAAGGCTCAGGGAGAGTTTTGTCAATGCGTATTAATACCTGATGGGAAGAGTAAAGATGACGAAGTGACTCTTATCAGTGGTACCCGGCGGAGTGAAAAGAAGCAATGGGTACAAATTGGAAGACAGGAAATTTTGACAGAAAACACTGTGAGAGTGGTTGAACACTAGAACAGATGGCACAGAGAAGTTGTGGAGTCTCTATCCTTTGAGTTATTCAAAACCAGTTATTCAAAACCT
>VXBO01003086.1:0-10438 GCA_013400135.1 Rhinoptilus africanus | reverse complement strand
CCTAGTGTGTCCTCTTGGCTTCTAGCAGTCAGCACTTTACCTGCGCTATCATTACGCATTTTGCAAAGAGTTCCTGTTTTAAAACTCCCACTGTGCACTTTCAGTGGATGCTCCCCCAGCACACTACAAAAACTAGTGAACACTTGCCTCGCTCACTCCATACTGTTAATGAGTCTGTATCTCCTCTGTTTGCCTGTTTCTCAAAACTGCTAGTCAATTAGGCTTTTCGATGTGAGAATTTTCTTTTCACTTGAAAACCACTGCATATCTCTGATCATCCTTGTCTCTCTTCTTAATAGCATTTCTAATTCTACCATGTCTTGTTTGAAACAGTGAGTCAAACTGCAAGGAGATAAAGGTGCAATTTGTAAAAGCATGAAGATATTTTCTGTATCCATTTCTAAATGGTTCCTAGCACTTTTAAAGAATTTCGAAAGACTGATCTGATTTCCAAGAAACTATTTTTTTAATTTCTTCAAGTTAAAGGTTCTTATTTATAATGGAGGGCTTTCAAAATAGTATTTGCAAAAGTATACATTTATGTTTTACCTTAACTGTAGCTTGCCAACACTTTATACTTAATGTTTTTAATACTTGCCTTTGGGACTTTTAATTATGACAAATGCTAGGAGATAAATAAGGAAAATATTTAGAAACTAATTTTCAATGTAGCGTCTCCAAAATTCTAGTAATTTTTTTAGTTGTGGATTTTTTTCCAGACTTTTCATTTGATTTCTACTTGTTTTCTGAAGTTAAAAAGTGTAACTCAGTTTTACCTTCTACTCATGGCAACCTGTCATAACTACCGCTTCCAGGGAGACAGTGATCTGTAAATTCTTTAATTCAGATTAATTTGCTGCAGAAGTTTGTAAAGTAATATGGAGGTAAATATTTATTCAGAGATCATACAAGAGTCCTTCTATCCCAGATGTCGAGATTGTTCCGCCTGCAGAAGAGAAGGCTCAGGGAGAGTTTTGTCAATGCGTATTAATACCTGATGGGAAGAGTAAAGATGANGAAGTGACTCTTATCAGTGGTACCCGGCGGAGTGAAAAGAAGCAATGGGTACAAATTGGAAGACAGGAAATTTTGACAGAAAACACTGTGAGAGTGGTTGAACACTAGAACAGATGGCACAGAGAAGTTGTGGAGTCTCTATCCTTTGAGTTATTCAAAACCAGTTATTCAAAACCTAACTGGACACGATCCTGAGCAACCTGCTTTAGCTGATCCTGTTTTAAGCAAGGTGTTTTGCCAGATGACCTCCAGAGGTGCCTTCCAACCTCAGCAAATCTGTGATTCTGTGATTCACTTACTCAAGGGAAAGAAGACTTATGATATCCACAAAAAAGGCTGGACTACAGAATTGGTAGTGGGTGCAATAAAGAAAGCAAAGCTTATGCTATTCTTTGGATCTATGCCCAGGAGTAATAGAAGTCTACCCTGCACCATTAAATATGCTTCTCAGACAGAAATGTATCTGCTAGCATATCAATGGCATTAGCAAAAAGAATACAATTTGAAAAATACTAAAATATCAGTTTGAAATTGATATATAATGGTGCCACACCAAACCCATTATTTCTGTGCTGTCATTTGACTTTAAATGTAAAAAAAGCAATGCTGTACTAAAACTACTAATTTATTTCCTTTTCACTCACCTGTAGGAAAATAATCTCAAGGTAAAAATACACAGTTCTGTAGAAAGCTGGAAGAGGTGATCTGTTTGAGGTAAAAGAAAAGGTATAAGCACATGCAATGAACTCCTAAAATAAAAAGTTCAAAGTAGATGGAAATCTAAATAGCTGAAGAAAAGCTAATGATGCGTAAATTCCATATTAGACGCCTCAGGTGGCCAATCTGAGTCATAGAGTTTTCCTGATCATACTGTATTTTCCTGCTCATTACTGACTGTAATAGTAATGGAAAATTTAATTAAGAACTGTTAGATCATGTATATCTTTCATGTATAACCTGCTGGAGTTTTAAACTCTCCTTTTAACAAGGGAGAGATCTACAGTACTAGAGTGCTCATAACTGGGTAGTGTACCTGAGGTTTCAACTCTTCTTCCTGCATTGAAGATCTTCATTGTAGCACTTACATCTTCAAACTATTTATGGGAGTTAGGTTTCTTTGAATTCCTTTGACAGGAACCCTAAGCCAGTGCCTTACAGTATTATTTCCTTGAGGCCACTGCAAAAAAAGGAACATAAATGCATAAATAGTCCATTAGTTGTCCCTTAAAAAGAAAAAAAACCCAACCCACTACTATTTGAATATCAACACATCATTAAAAAGTAGAAATCAGAAGACACATGGAAGCCCTATTTTGGAATAACAATATCTATTTTTGCTAATTATTTCCTGTAAAGATTGTCAAGATAATATTTTGTTTTATAGAATAATCCCAAAATATGACTAGCTGCTGTATACACAGAACAAGACACAGACTTTTTGTCCTGGACTTCACAGTCAAACAAGAGAGAGAGAGGTTTTGTTTCTGTTTTAAAGAGCAATTAAGTGGCTTCCCGTTGTAGGACATTTTGATCATGCACAAATTGGATACAGATTTTCTGAATCTCTTTTCTGGTCTTGATACACTCTGGTTTCTCGCTGACCTTTTGCCCAGGACAGCTAAAGGAACAATGAATGTTTATAGTTTAGCAAAATAAAGAGGAAAAAAGTATTTCAGGTTTTTAAACACAAACTTTATGACAGTTTTCTGATAGAGCACGATACCAGCAATAATGCTTCTAATTTAAATTAAGAATTTCAGAGAACTATAAGTATTAAGAAAATATTCTTAATTAAGAAGTGCATTCTTAATACAATAGCTGTAATTATCTATCAGCAGAAAATCCAGTAAGCTCTTATATAATGGTGTACATAAAAAGATCAAACTGTGTATTTTGTCTTATTTGTGGACCGACAATGAAAATTAAAATAAATTTAATAAATATTTTTTTTAAAAAAACCACCTCGGAAACTGCCAACAGAATAATGATGAATTATGTCTCCAGAATGTAAGTGGTGCAATTATAAGACACTCAGAATTATCTTAAAATGATACATTTGTTTGTTCTACTACATAGGGAAAAAAATAAAAAGGAAATGCATTCAGCTAACAGAGTTATCCCATCTTGAATTCTTTTCCCTTTTAAAAGACAATTGAAAATAAGGACAGTCATCCCTCTGGGCAGTTTTAAAACACTGTGGCATCTGAAATAAGTTAGTGAACATCACTAGAGAAATGATAGGAAATAAAACGTGCAGATTTTTGGTAATAAAATAACACACTGGGTTGCTATCAAAATCAAACATCAGTCAAAGTAATAGTCTTGTCAGAATTATGACTGGAATTGGACAAGGACTACTGAAGATAACAACAGACTTGGATTAAAGGTGAAAAAAATGCAGATCTCAAGGGACTTTGTCTATGCAATCAATTTAAAACAATTCAGTAATAGAAGTATTACATTAGAGGATACTAAAAAAATAACATTTATCCTCTTTGTCCTTGAAAGCAACAAAAAATGATTTGAATAGGACATATAAAGTATGTGGCCAAGTAGAAAACATTAGCATTAGTAGTGGAAGTTATTGTGTTATCAAATTATTACATTTACCTGGTTTTTAAGTGTTAACTAGTACTTGTGAAGGTATGGGATAAAGGAAAGAAAACAACAGAACAGAATAACCAGTTATAGAGCTTTGCTTTTATCAGGAAATGTAACAGGAGATTTAACAGGAGATTTGTTTTTTTTGGAAAGCAACACTTTTAAGGCTAGAATCAAAAAGTTTGATTGTGATCATGGTAAATTAGGATTAACTCCATCAGACTGTGGCTATTTTCTCTTCCCTACTTTTTATCTGAAAGGAGAATATATGTATACATTCTTACTCAAGCCAAAAATCATCACTTCATAATCAATCAAAACTCAGCCCTATCCACAAAATGGCAAGCAGTTACACTTTCCGAAAGGAAGCTTTTCCTCAACATCTCTTTGAGAGTGTTTGAGACCATTGTAATTATCAAACAGTTTGTGTTGTTTGCTCATTAGGAGTGAAGCTCTGAACTCTATGGATATTAAGAAGGTTGAAGGATAATTCTTATTCCCCTCTTCATCAGGGCTGCAAATGGAACTACCTTAGACCTAGAGGACAGCAGAGCAAGTTTATGCTGCCTTGTGGGAATAACACAACTTAAAAAGTCTGCCTTTAAAAAATTTAAAACACTTTTTAAATTACGAAAAGCTTTATACCTTCACTATTTAGAGCAAGATTTTGAAATTTGGGCCGGAGGCAACTGTGAGATAAAAAAATAAAAATCACAACTTTTTCTTCTGAAATTCAGTTTAGGTTTGGGTGACATCTAGTATGGAATCACCTGTTAAGACAACACACCAGGAACAGTATGTGTCAAGACACAGTATACAAACCATCTGAAACTAACTGCAGCTGTTAGCACTGGTTAGGGTTTTTTTCCTATGAATTTTTGTTAGCAAAATCCAATTTCTTAAACCTGAAATGTTGCATTTAAAGACCCTCAAGTTCAATGACCTTTGTGCCAAAAGTCTTTTCAGGTACTCTATATGAGAGCTATTGGTTTTACTCAGGAACAAGAATGAAAAAGTAGTATGTTTAAAAATAGTTGTAAAATAAACATGTATCAACTAATTTTTTTTTTTTTCATTTAGAAGACAGATGTCATTTCCAAAAAAAAAAAGACACATGGGAATAAAAGTCTGGTATGATTGAAGGTTCCTCCTTTACTTGAGAAAATCTGAGAAGTGACAGCTCTTCATATTAACAGTAACAGAAATTCCCTACACATTAGAGAAATCTGTGTTGTGCTAGTATACTGAAGTTAGCTAACAATCTTTTTTATTTGTGTGTCTGAGAAAAAAATCTAATAGATTATAATATTTTACCTGAAATACTTGATTTTTTTGAGGAAAAATAATAGTTTAGAATTTAACTGTGAATTAACTAAAAAGTAGGTGTTGAAATAAACGTTGCCTGGTGTTGCCATGCAAATAATGACACAAATCCTACAGTTTTATCCCACACAATGTCACAAAGCCATTTATGCTTAAATCAAAGTAGATATTTCCATATCTTTTTTACACTTTCTACCACCTTCATCACCAAATTGGAACCCATACATTCCTGATGGCAACCAGGCAACCAAGGCCGGAGTGTTGGAGAGATCTGTTTGTAACGCAGAGGCCACAAATGACATCTCATGTAACACGTGATTTTCCCATACATTATTTCTTTCCTCACCTCTTGTGACCTGCAGCAAGAGCAACAGATGAAAGTGTAAGGAAAAAAAATCCAAACCAGTCTCTACAAAATTTGTAGAGATACTGGAAGAGATGAGGTCATATATGACATTACAGAAGCAGTACACATTTAACATCAGCTTTTCAGTCCTTGCATATTTTCTTGAACAGCTCTGCTCGGCTACATCCAGAGATGAGGTGGGCATTTTTTATTCCATATGCTGCCTATATTAGGAAGCAAAAGTCCCTCTCAGAGTTTGTATTTCACGAAGTTGTTTTGCAAATTCAAATTGAATATTGGTTGCATAATGGCAAATTTATATATTACGACTTTGATATTGACAGATTTGACAGATGCAAAGGTAGTAACAGTGTGATTCCACTTGCAAGAATTTTTTCTTAAGGGATTACTGAATTTGGGCTTTTCAGAAGAGAATGTGGCTTTTCAATAAGACAGGTATAAAATCCTAGGTTTCAGTTAATTTGTTTTCCTATGTGAACAGCAACATTTATAGTTGCACAGTACTACCTGAAAAAGAATATATACCCTAGACAAGAGCTCGTCTCCCCTAGAACTCCAAAACAAAAGAACAGCTTGGCTTCCATTTGACAACTGCAGTTTAATGGAAGGATAGGAGCAGATGTCTTTGGTGATTGCCAATATAGCATATAGAGTAGTGTACAGCACTATGGTGTTACACATATATTTCCCTAATCGAGGTCAAGTGGCGTCTACCTTTCACAACAAATGTTTTGTAAGAACCCATAAAGTCTAAGTTCTACATGCTCTTTCTACTTTTATTAGAATTATTCTTGGTTTTGTCTCCATCCCTTTCTAACCTGGTTAGCCTGTTTTCATCAACTATGTTTTTGTGCAATACTCTGCCCTAAGTGGTCTGAGTGTGCAAGGTTTTGGCCAAGGCTGTGTCACCTCATGACCCATTTGAGATTTCTTCAGTTTCAAACTGGTTGTGAGACAACCGATTCTGCTGTAGCTCTGCAACAGGGTCAGATTGTGCAGCAAGCCTGACATACTCTGCATGCATCAGATGTGCAGAATATGTGAAGATCCATCGGGAACGCACATCACCTAAAGCAGCCCCTTCTCACAGAGATAAATGAGTGCTGTATGTTTGCTCTGTGCTATTCTTGAAAAGTCCTTTGCATCAAAATCACCTCTTACACAAAACCTAACTATGATATGATCCTAAAGATCTTTTCTCTTTTACGCTAGAAGATGAAGTTACAGCCCACCTATCTTTTTGACAGGCAGCTACTGTCAAATCACCTGCAAAAACAAGAGAGTTCATTAAAAAGAACACATTTTTCATGAGGATGTCTTTACCCCCAGTGAAAGCACAAAACAAAGACAGTAGAAAAAAAGGACATATGAAAAGAAAATCTTGAGGCAGGCTCAGACAAGTGAGAAACAGAGAGGAGAAGTATAACAAAAGGAGTTCATCTAGTAAACATATCAAAACCAGATAGTAAAATTAGTCAAGACAGTTCTTCAAGCACAAATGAGATGGCAGAGTTAATGAGAGCAAAAGCGAAAAAAAAAAAAGCACTAAAAACAGCTCTCATGCATTTTGCATATGTGGCAATAATGTAGAAATTACTAGAAAATTGTTTGCAATATGGATTTGTTTTCAGAATGTAAGCCAGATTTTACTTCAAAAGCAATTTCATAATAATGACTTTTCACATGGAGGAGATAAAGCAAAATCAGACAGGAAATTCAATACTGACAATATTTCTTTGGTTCTGTTCCAGCTTGCTTCTTTGCTTCCTGGATGTCTGCTTTTCTTTTTTTAATTCTTTTTTATTTTTCCTCTGTAGCAGATCTTCACCCTATTTGGCTTACATTTTAAGACCAAAGTTACTGTACCTTTTATTCCATGACTGATATTTGCAAGCCAGCAGGTGCTAATGGTGCAGAAAAGTGCATATGAGCTTGAGAGATCATTGTTGAATCACAGCGTGGAGCCACAGATAATATGGATATATACACTCCAGTCTACTGAAACAGACTTTGAACTGTCATAGGTTTGGATATCAGTTGGTCAAATATTTCATTTCAAGGAAATTATTTTTTTGTGTGTATGTATGCCAAAAGAAAATATGATGTTAATCCAGTGAGACTTGGGCCCCACGCTGCTTCAAATAAGATTAAAGGGATTGCCTACCAGGGTGAAGTTCTATTAAGTTTATAAATATTCATTGCTATATTGAAAAGTTTAAAGCAGACTGAATTTCAGTTAATTGCTCACAGAAAGTAATCTTATTTAAAAGAATACTGTTAATTAGATTTTCAAGGAAAAAAGACTGGCAACCCAAGATTTTTGTACAAAGAGAGGGCTTCAGGCAGCTGAGTTTTATGAAACTCAGAAGTGATCAGATCAATTATGAGGGTTAAATTAGTTACTAGTTTGGTGTAAAGATATTTTGCAGTTACAAGATAGTATCAGTCTGTTTTTAAGGCTTCATTGCAGATGAATGTTCCCAACCAATCAAAAGTTCCTGAATATGGGTTTAAAAGCTACAGGATCCCTGGCCACATCAGACAAAAGAAAATTAGTTAAAAGACTGAGCTACATCATGCAAAAACACAGATTAGAGGTGTCAGAGTAGCAGAATCATCCTTATTAGAGGGGCTACAATAAAACCAAGCTGAAACAAAACAACACACACCTTCCCCTCCAACAACCAGTACCAGCAGACTGCACAGCTCCTACCACTACTGTAATGAGGAGAGTGGCTACAATGTGTTGTCCCTACTCAAAGACTCACTTGTTAATAAATGTGTAAATAATGTTAACAAAGCCACATTTTCCTTATAATGCCTTGCAAAGTGCACTGCTTGATCTGTACTTCCAGCGACAGCATTAACAAGGCACATTAGTGGAATTCAGTAAGACACAGGAAAATATCAGTGGTAAGGAAAAATACTGATTTGGGTTTTTTTTGCCAAGAATTGCATATATTCAGGGAGCTCAAGGTCAGAAACTACTATTTGTCTTCATTTCTGTTTACTGCAAGCTGAAATAATCTAACAGTTGTCCGTACATAAAAGGAAAAAAAAAGCTGTGTTTGACGAGGGACTTGTCTACTTGGGGAAACAAATGTGGCATCAGGTAGAACGTGAAATGATAGGCCACTAACTCCTCTTATTAACTCTCCAGAAGAGCGCTCCTAATCTGCTGTAAGAGTGCTGCTGTGAAATGGATTTTATTATACTTTGGAACAGTATTAAGATACAATGCATTGAAGTTTTCTTTAGCAGGATGTTTTCTTTGCCAAACAGGAGGTTATAGAGGGAGCCACTGTAAGAATGGCAACAGTAAAATAAATAAATTCCTTCTCCTCATTAACTTCCACATGTAGACAGTTTCAAAATAACATGTAGTTAAAATCTGTCACCCAGGCTGTGCTGGTAGAAAGAGAATCCACTTTGATTATTTACACCAAAGGTTAATCATCCTTTTAATAAGGATGCTTCTTTTCACACTTAGAATATATAAAAACCTTGGCTTTCAGTCTTTAGTTCTTTTTTTTTTTTTTTCTTTTTAACTGTTCAGTTAAGGAGTCCTTTAGTAGTCTATTATGAAAAGACACCCTGAACTGAGGGAAAAGAATTATTAACGTCAGTGGAGAAAGCTCTCATTAACTTCAGAGGATTTGAAACTGCTTCAGAAAATCCTAAAAAGTTTTGCTACTTTTTTTCATTCCTTCATGAAGTTTGTTTTACAGTCTGCTGAATAATGTATCTATTTTGTTCAACACTGCAGGAAAAGGCACAAACTAAAACTGACTGGCTCTGAGGGTCAGCGCATAACCTCTATACTACTGATGCTTATAGGGTTTAAACTCTCAAATGTAAGCAATCAGTTGTGCCAAAGTGCTCATTCACCTCCTGGGTTGATCTCTTCTAGGTTGCTACTAAAGTAGGAGTGAACCCAGGAGAGGAATCTGTAATTACATGGATCCGGTTGTTTTGATATTTCTCACAGCTAGGAGAGATCTAGATCACAAGTGGGACAGGTGTCTGCCCTGATACCAAGTAAAGGCAAATTGTTGCATTAAAGATTGTTCTGCTTGGGTATCTGTTACGCTGGAAATGAGCTTTGCACACTGAAGTTTGCTAAATTAAGTTCCCTCAGAGTTTGACTTTAGAAGAAACAAAAATAATAAAGACTAATGGCAATCCTCCAGAATTACAAAATGAAAACATCACATAATTTCAGTCATTAATATTCTTCTAACAATTACAAAACTATCTAAAGTGCAATGAGATATGCCCGTTCTTTGAACGTTGACTTAGAAGAGCAACAATAAAACAAAGCACTAATTTTAAGTTTCTTAGCCAAAAATACTAACCCTAAATTAGAACAGTGAAAGAAAAAAACCCTCTATGCCTTGTGATAGCTATGCTTGTAAAAACAAGGATTCCACATGCATATTGCTAGCTTTTCCTTTTAGAATGCAAAAAGCCATCTCCTTTCCAATATCATAAAATACATATCAAAAAATCCCTTAAGATGCTGCTATCTTACTCCGTTTTCAGTCTTGCCTGTGTCTAGAGAATAAAAGAAATGAGCTGAATCTGCTGTCCTAAAATAATTACAAATTATTAAATGACTGACAACTTTTATTTTTTGACCTACACCACATAAAACATTTAAAAAAAATGTAATTGTTGATCTTGAGTTAAAGAAAAATGCCTACCTAACGATTTCCAGCTCTGTATAGGTAGCAGAGGAAAACATGATGCAAATCAGGCAGTAATACAGCTCATGGAAATCTCTGTGCAAGTATATTCACACTTCTGTAGAGAACAATAAAAAAGGTGTTTCTGTGTGAATCTGTATTAATTTAAATTTTTTTTTTTCCTGGTGAAGCTAGGTGTACTTATTCACAAATATTACTGCAAAAATGAAATTATTTCCATTTTGTGGAATATGTGGGAAAAATTTCAGTTTCTTCTTTTGAAAGGGAAGTTGCCATGGATTATGTAAACCTTAAGGCCTCCAAACGCACTTGAAGTGTGCAGGCACATAATTCCTGCAGGCTTCAAAGCCTATTCACCCCGATATCTATGAAATGCTTGTGATATTTGCGAACAGTGATCAAAATAAAACTTGTCAGACTTTTT